>KE509891.1:29680-40774 GCA_000441515.1 Elaeis oleifera | reverse complement strand
GTAGGCTATCTGCAGTAGAAGCTCGGGGCAGAGGTCCGGCTCCCGTAGGAGCTCGGAGTAGGCCGTTTACCATAGAAGCTCGGGGCAGAGGTCCGATTCCCGTAGGAGCTCGGAGTAAGCCGTTCGCCGTAGAAGCTCAAGAGGCGGTCGACCGTCGTAGAAACCCGGATGGAGTCCGATAGCTGTGGGGATCTGTCCTTGGGGAAGTTCGGCCGTTGATAAAGTTGAAGGAAGTTCGGAAGTAGAAATCTGGCCCGAGCCGCTAGTAGTAGAAGTCCGAAGTAGACCGCTTGTGAGAGGAGTTCGGAGTAGAGATCTTGTTGGGAGGAGTTCGGAGTAGGCCGCTTATAGTAGAAGCCCACCTGCAATAAAAGTTCGGGGCAGAAACCCGACTCTCTCAGGAGTTTGGGCGAGATCTATAGGACGGTCGGCCGCCATAGGAACGTAGACGGAGTCCGGTTGTTGCGAAAATCTGCCATTGGAGGAGTTCGATCATTGTAGAAATCTGCTGTCGAAGAAGTCTGAGGAAATTCGGAGATCAATCACTTGCTGCGAAAGTTCGGTTGATCATGGAGCCAGGAGAGCATTTGAAGCAGTCCGACGGATGACTGAAGGAGTTCGCTGTTGAAGAAGTCCAGATGATTTGGCAGGAGCTCGTCCGTCGAAGGAGTTCAGCCGACATTAAGGAAATCCGTCTGCCGGAGGAGCCCGAAAAATATGCCGCGCAGAGTCAGAAGGGTCTCGGGAGAGTTGGCCTCTTATGAACTTCGGCTGGGGGTATTTTATACCCAACAGTAAGTATATGAGATATAAATCTAAACTTTTTAAAAAGTTCAAAGGATTTATATGTGAAATAGAGAAGTAAATCGAAAAAATTCTAAAGGTACTTCGATCAGATCGAGGATGCAATACAAAATAGAAAATTTCTCAATTTTTTCAAGAAAAATGATATAGTTTCATGATGGAACCCTCATTGTACACCTCAGCTCAATAGGGTATTTAAATGGAGGAATGGCACTGTATGCGATGTGGTCCGATCCATTATGAACTTCACTGATTTAACTTTTATTTCTTCAGAGACAAGCTTTAGTTTCTGAATTTAAATTAGGTTTCTTCTAAATCTATTCCTACCACACCATATGAGATATGGCATGGTGGACAAGTTAAAGGCATTGGTCTATAGAACTCGTTATCATGGGGTATTCTAAAGAGTTTGGGATACTATTTTTTCATCCAAATGGATCACAATATGATTGTGAGGTATCATGCTATCTTCATAAAAAATAGTTTATCTAGGATAGAGATAGTGGGAGGATAAGCTCGAAGAGAGAGTTTTTGAAGAGAAACGAGTCATAGGATCTATACAATCTATTTATAATAAGCCAGTATATGTTGTACCTCCTCGACCTCATAGATCTAATAGAATCTTCCATCATTTTAAAAGGTACTTGACATTCTTACAGAGGATCCAAAGAGAGTATTTCTCATGAGAGATAGAGAATATAGAGATAATCTCAAAATCTATAACGAGATAATGTTTGACGTTGACCTTGAGAATTAGAAGTATAGATAGCTCTCCTGAATGGATATCTTAGGAAGATGTCTATTTGGAGCGGTCTATGGATTTCACTTTCTGTAATGGAGATCACACCACAAAGATCCATTTATGGATTTATGCAAGCATCTTGGAGTTGGAATACTCGTTTCAATATTGTGATCATATATATATATGATCTATATATATATATATATGATCTATCTCTATATAAAAAATATTTAATTTATAATTAATATGATAATTATATTAGTTCATCAATTATTGAACTATATTACTATATTTTTTCTTCATTCCCATTATCCTTTAGTATCTCAAGCTTCTTTTTCACTTAGTATTTTTTTGTAGAATAAGATAATTAATATTTTATATCTTAAAAATATTATAATTTAAATTTTTATCTTTTTGAATTCTATGTTGAATTGTAATTTTATTTCTATATTTGATTTTTATAAATCTGGACATATAAATTATATTCTATGTTAAATTGATAATTCTATTTTGATTGATAATATACATAAATTATTGTGATTATTATTTTTTGAATATGGGATGGGAATGGGTTAGGTATGGAGAAATGGATTACCCGTGGATATCTCTGAACCTATTGAGTATGGAGATGAGTATCTCTTTTTTATCCGATCGAGTATCGGATAAGGTTTGGGTACAGAATATTTAGTTCGGATTTGGAGATGGGTAGTATAATACCCTATCCAAATCCTACCCATTGCCATCCCTAGTTCTATCTTGTTCCTTAGATAAATATGAATTCAATAAAAGTTCTACTTCTATCTCAGCTAAAGAAATATGAAAATGAATTCAGGTTATCCATGAAGGTACCAATTAAGTCAAAAAATCAAAAATAAATATACTTGTTTATACATATGAATTGTTTAAAATGGAACAGATGAATCCATTACTAAAGTATTTGCTAGATTTACCAATATCATAAATAGTCTAAAAGCTTAAGAAAATCTTATACAAACAATGAACTTGTTTGTAAACTTCCTAGAGCTTGGAAAGCCAAAATAATGACGATTCAAGAGGCCAAGGGCCTCAATATGCCATTATTGGAAAAGCTTCTTAGTTCTCTCGTGACTCATGAGTTAACCATGTATAAAGAAAATAGTGGGGAAGAAGCCAAAAAAAAAATATAGCCCTCAAGTCCATAGCCAAAAATGAAGATGAAAGTGAAGAATCATAAGAAAGGGATGATAATGAAGACATGGCACTAATCCATTGCCTGGATTAGGCTTTTATATCTTGATCCAGTCAATTCGAGATCTGGCCACTTGTCCAACCTGTTCCTTCTCCTACCATTGCACTTCTTCCCTTATCATCTTCTCTAATTATTTGGTCTTGATGCCATGTAAAAGTGGACTCACATTAAGTTTTATGCACTAATCTCCTAATAAAGATAAAATCCTAGCTCGCTTGCTTCTTTAATTTAGGTAAATAGCTTGGATTAGGGTTAGTGTGGGAAACCTTAAGGATGGAATTGGTTTGAAATCAAAATTGTGACATTTGAAAATTTGAAAGTTAGTAAAGGATTGATTAAATTAGTTACTCTAGTGGGTGCTTAATTTGTAAGCAAATTGATCCTCCAATTTCATGAGGGTAATGATTTAGTAATTGTGCTAGATATTAATATTAAACTTAAACAACCTAATTAGGAGTATATTTGAACTAATAGGCACATGCTAATTTGATTTTTGTTGCCTGTTTGTTAGGGGGTATTTGGTAGGATGATCCCAAGATCAAGAATAATATGGGTGGGATGATGAAATCATCATATTTTATTACATCATGATGATCTTACGTAATAATGATCCCAAATCATCCTCACTTCTTAAATCATTGAGTACCCAACCCAATGATAATATATCTGACCTTGAGGTTTGGAATACAAGATCACTTTAGGATAGTGATATTGAGCTAAAATTAGAGGACAAAAGTATCTCATAGTCCCACAAAAAAATTTGTTATATATTATATTGATATTATATATTTATTTATAATATATATTATATTATATTATTAATCATGTTATTGTCATGTTATCATTTAATTATTTCAAAATTTTAGAAGAAATATCTTGTTGCAATTTATATTTATATAATGAAATTATTTGATACATTATTTCTATTTGTCTTATTTTTCTAATCAAATAAATATTAGTATTAAAAGTAACAATCAAAAGCATAAATGAAAATATTATTTCAATAATAAAGAATAATATATCTTTATAGGATTGATAATTTATAGGACTAATAAATATTTTTATGAATATATTAATAATTAATATATTAATAAATATATTAAAATTTATCATAATATATTTATATGATTAATAAACATATTTTATGTAATATATTAGAAGGTAGTTTTAGGTATTATATGCTCAGTGATTTTAGATTACCATGGAATATCAAATAGGTTACTGATAGATATTTGGAATTTTTAATAACTGAAACATAGCATACCAAATATGATTTTTCGGATCATCAGAAATCAAATTACCTTGAAATAAAATTGCTAGTGATCTAAGATCATCTTCGTGATCCTATTTGGGTTACTAGATGCCACCTTAGAGATAAGAATCCTTTTGTATCTTTATTTGCATAAGTCCGAAATTTTTGATTTGTGCATTTTGTGGTGTCATAATAAATGAATTTGATTATACATGAGATGTGATCGCATTTTGTACTTTAAATATGAGCATAATGTGTGTACTTTAATAAAATTGTGATTTGCATACTTGAATCATTAGGTAAGATGCTTTGGACTAGCCATGCTTATTGATAAACATCATGGATGGGAAACATGATTGTGGTTAGGCATATGTTGAAAATAACTTAATATATTTAATCCCCTTAAAATAAATACATGGACAAGGGATCTGGATTTTCCATAATATATTTAATCCTCTTAAAATATGGTTTATCTTGTCATAGGTTAGAACATGACATCCTAGATTACTTCGTCATGGGTTGGAGCATGCATGATACCATCGATGCCCCATCCCAAGCAAGAAGAGATACTATCAATTATCCTATCACACGCGGCCGGAAATGTGATTGTTACTAGTCCAAAGCCGAGTATAATTTAAATTAGTTATGGAGTACTACTAGGATATTTGCCAAATCTGACCCCTGTCAAATGTGTTATAAAATGATAACAAATTGTTAATATTGAACTACTATCAGATGGAATTATTATTTGAGTTGTGTGTGATGCATTGAGGTTTTACATCCTATAAACAAGTGGAAATTCAAATTATTGACAATTGGATTCCGCATGTCATGTTATTATTTTAATGGTTATATTTGCTATAGAATATTTTCTATTAACTACTATTTATTATTTATGTTAGATGTATGAAAGATGATTTTTACTGACTTGTTAGCTCATGCTATTTTTTCTTTTCTTTTCAAAACCACAATATGCACTCAACTAAGATTTGGGGTTCACTAGTGTGAGGTGGAAAGGAATTAGAATAGCTTTGATACCACTGGGTGATTAAAAAATACAATTAGGCTATTTTTTGTCTAGCAACGTTGGACATATGTTCTTATTCTCGGAAATGAAGATTATAGTACTGAGGTTTGGTTCAATCAGCAGGCCTTACAAATTCCTAGTAAAATATGCAGCCATGTCACATGCTAATACAATGTGCGGCTATATTATGCTCATTCTAGGGTTATATCCAACGGGATGTGCAGTTGTGGTACATGCGAGCCCGAGTAGTGAATTTAGGGCATGATAGTACTAAAGATTTGTAATATTTAGCCACTTTAAGGCTATATATGTCCGCAGGCATGGAGGAGAACAAATCTATTATTAATGTGAAAATTACGACGAATTGAAGTGATTATATCTTCCTACAAGCTTCGGTACAACACGACCATAATGGACATCTCTTTATAAGCTCCATCTTGTCAAGCGAAATCCTCCAATGATGAAATCTACCATCCACACTCTAAATACGCATCCAACAGCCTTAGACAACAGATGCTTAAGCTAGAAAGAACAAAGGAATACGTCTAAGGAGTTATCTTTTCATCAAGAAAAGAAGAAACAAAACTATTATATTAGGGCCTTTCTTATGAAGTTATATCCCCGTGGATAATTCCTGATATAAATCTACCCAAAGTCTTAAACCATCTTCTTGAGATAATCAAATCTGCTCTTCTCCGATTCAAGGTCAGTCCCCTGACTCAGCATCGGCAATAGATGTCAAATCGTAAAAACATGATCACCAGAGGAGTTACTATTTCAACTATAGCATCTATAAGATTCATCACCTTAATATTCTATCGATGTCATGGATATCAAGAATGGCCGACTGTCTATCAGTAAGCCAATTTCATGTCGGTAAACCCCGATTGTCTTCCCAGGTGTTACTTATTCAAACAATCCAATACACCGTATTACTGACGACTCTTCGGCACAAAGTATGACAAACTGACTTATAGTTGGTATATCCGAGTCACTAATTGACAGTCGATATATCAAAACCACCAACTAACAGTCAGTATATCAGAATTACAGACTTCCAATCGGTATGCCAAAATCATCGACTTATTATATAATCAGAATCCACAATCACGACACCACGATCGTGGGTAACAACTCCATGCCATGACTGTCAATGGGCATAAACTGCCCACTAACTCCATGATTATGACCTGATAATAGGGGCTAGCTGCCCTTTAGTGTCGTAATAAGTGGGACCATGTGTGCTCAACAGTTACATCTGAATTGCCTATAAAAAGGAGGTAAGGGAACAACAATGGTAAGAGACAATTCTAGACTAAGACTTTATCGAATTCTATTCTCAAATATCCTATTCACTACTCTTCACTGACTTAGGCATAGGAGGGTCTCTGTCAGACAAAATTCTGACCAGTGGACTTGTTCTATAGGTCGCTCTTCATTGAAGCCAGGCACACACAGGGATTGGCTGCAACAGATTAGCACATTAGGTAGAGGGAAACAAACCCTAAAGAATAATGATAAGAAGAAAAGCCTAGAATACGTCCATCAATAATGATAGGCGATCTTTCTGTGGGGAGGCCGTTTGAGCCAGAACATGGAGCCCCATGCTCCATAGCAAGTGGTGGTGGCGGATCACCGTAGCTTACCACCCTGATCCAATCGGTGCAGGACCTCACAGCCATGGTACTGACCTCCAACAATCAGCAGCAATCCAACATCATTCAAAAGCTCCGCAAGCTTTCTCTGACCCCTCTTGATCACTCAGAGCACGGTGCCCAAAGTGAAGAATGCCTTGAGGAATACCACCACCAATGCGAGAGGTCCCCCTATACAGTGGGATGATAATCAAAGTTTGGCAGAGGATTAAAACTGTGAGGAGCTCAATTCTCCACACCTAGATCTATAGCAGGTGGATAACAAGCCTCCAAATGATGAATCAATCGTGATCAGATGATCAAAAAGCTTCTTCAAATGACAACTATGTTCCTCTACAATGGAACGACTTACGATAATGTTCCAATTCAATGGAATAATATACAATAATATTCCTCTACGATGAAATGACTGTCCCTCGGATATGGAATGCCAACAATCTATAAATATCTTCAGTAAAGTTGTCTTTATGATATAATATATTCAAAATGACATATTCGATTTTCAACTTTCAACTAAATATTGACTATCTACAAATATGATGTCTGACCGACGATTCATCGGTTAATCTACATACCAACTTTGGATAGTTAAAAAATATACCGACTCCAATCAGATGACTCTACATGTCAACTCCGGTCGATCGAATCTACATGCCAATTTCGGTCGGTCAAATCTACATGTTGACTCGACTCCGATCGGATGGAAGATATGCCAACTCGACTTTGGTCGGACGAAAGATATATCGACTTGACTACAGTTGGTCGAAAAATATATCGGTTCGACTCCGATCGATCGAAGAATATTCAGTTAGTCTCCATATATCAAATATTTACAAAAATTATGCCCAAATAATTGGTTAACACCTAACTAAAAGACAAACTCTATGACATCAGTTATCGATTGCTATTCAACTACTTTAGCAACAATCATCTATGATGGATGATGGCATTCAAAAAGACTCAACACTTGAAAATTTCTTTCATGATGAACTGAAGGCTACAAAAATCAGGCTAAGATCCGATGACAAAAGAAAGTCAGATAAAAGTTTGGAAACAAAAGGAGAAAAACTACGACTGTCCTTTGGCTTCACCAGCAACTTCTAAGGCTGTGGGTTTGGTCACCGCTATTGCTTCGATCTCTTGGACTCCAATAGCAATCGATTCTACTTTGGCAAACATCGGTGCAGTTTCTTTAGTAACTAGAGCAATTCCTTCGATAGTCAGAACTGCTTCCGTCATCCTTTCCATCAGAGCCGGGATGGTGTTGCTACTCAGATTAAGGTCTGGGTAAAGCTCTATGACAGCATCTCTACCATCCCTATACCCAATCCAGTAAGCTTCATCGCTGCCTTTGAGGACTTCCTTTTTGAAATCTTTAGATTTCTTATAGTTCTCGATGGCCCAACTCAGGACCTCCTAAGCTCAACTAAGGGTGTCCTGAGTAGTCTTCATTGCTCTTTTTACGGATGCCGACTCTGCATCGACCAATCCCAACCTTGCTTCGATAGCCCGATGCCTTTTTCGCTCATTTTTTAGCTCCTAAAAGTAGTCATCGCGTTCCCCTTGAAGCCGGCTGATTGTATTCTTCTTTATTGAATCCGGATATCATAGGAACTGATAGTCAGTTGAGCCAATGATAATTTGGCCTTCAATCGAGAGATCTCTTCCTTATACTTCTTCTCCCGATCTTGCACCACTTGAAGAAGTTTGTCGGTGACTTTCTTATCAACTTCTGCATTTGCAACTTGATCGGCCCACATCTGACCAAGTTCCATTAGTCCTTGAAATCTAGCTTCTACTACTGACACATCATGCACCAACTGAAAAAGACAATAGAAAACAAAAGTAAGTAAACAAAAGAGTAACAAGAAAATATCGACAAAAGTAAGCAAACAAAAAAATACCAACTTACGGTGAGGATTATGGGATAAAAAGATGAGAAGATATCAAGTATAGTCAGATCCTTCCTATTCTCCTAGTCCGTTGGGAGAAGTGCAACCTCCAAGAGTTGCTTGACCAGCTTTGGGTTCCCCAAGGCTAACTTACCAGTAGGTATTCGAATGTCAAAATGCTCCATCAAGTCTTTCGGAGCCTCACCACCGATTGAAACCTACGGTACCTTTTTGCGCTCTTGAGTCGATGGCTGATCGATTGGTGCCGCCATCCATTCGGGTGTGAAAGATTGTCGGGATGATGGTGGTGTCTGAGACATTGTCGGTGCCATGCTGGCCGATACTGGATCGACAATCGCATCGTCATCATGACCGCTTGGTTGCTCTACTGGCGAAGAAACTTCGGGTGGCGGAAGGACCCCCGGGACAGACAATGTAATGATAGGTTCGGTGCGGGCCTCAGAAACAACCACTAAAGGGGTATCAGGTCGGGTCTTCTTTGGCCCTCGAGATGGGCCCACACCAGCAGCGGGCCTCTTTCTGATAGCATTTTACTGAATTTTTTCCACCGACGGATGCATACCTATAGATAAAAGGCGATAATGACTTAGCCATAAATTTGAGGTTAACTGAAATAAACGATCAACAAGTACTATGCTATACCTACGGAGGGTGCTGAACTAAGTCTGGTGTCATACAGGCTCTGCTCCATCAGCAGCTCCCATTGTGGAGGGACTTCCATATCTTTCAAGCATACGAAGTCTTCTCGATTAGCGACATCTCGATTAGCGACATCGATTCGGCTATTCTCATTTGGATCACTCTAGGATTTCTCCAAGAAGAAAAAAAGCCCCAAGCCAAAGAAGAAGAAATAAAGAAAAACTGATTCTTCCATTTATGGATGGAAGAAGAAAGCCTGGTAATGAATTGCAGATCTTTCCTCAGACCAAAGAACCACCAACCATCAGCCTTAGGATATGGATAAAGTACAAAGAAAGCTTAAAAAAGGATACTTTGGGATTGGTTGGAAGCATATAATACAATAGAGCAAAACTAACTATTAACCGAATGAAATTCGGGGCAAGCTGGGTAGGACAGATCATATAATAATTAGAAACATTCCGAACAAAGTCTGAAATCGAAAAATAAAGTCCAGCCAAAGGTACTCTACATAAATTGTTGTTTGGTCTACAGGAGGGAGATCACTCGGCCATCCGAATCAGATGCATAAAGTCAGAACTACTCCGGGATATGATATCATTCTCAGAGTTGAAGGACTTCAGATTCAGTCATGAAGAAACTTCCACGGTCAGACCCAGAAGGGGGTCGTCAACTGGACTAACCAATTGACTACCCTAAGAAGGTTTTGGACCAGGTCTATTCTCATCTTCCTTAATCTTATCGTTACCCTTCCTACTGCTACTAGCCATTAATAATGGTGGAGAAAATAGAAAGAGAAACAAAGAAGGGAAGGAAGGAAGGAGAAAGGGCCAACCTGAGAGCAAGGGAAAATCCTAAAGACCACAAAGACAAAGAGAAGAAGATGATTCCCTCAACGGAGCTCTCGACACCCATGGAAAAGCTCTCGAGTTCTCAGAGTTGCAGAAGATCCAAATGAAGGAGGAAAGTGACTTTTACGTAGAACCTATCGACGGCCAAGATGAGTTCATCCAAATCAAGATTCTCCCAGATCTTGATAGATGGTAATATTAGGACCCAACATCATTCATGTTAGATGTGTGCCCTAGATGCCAGATCGACTGATACATTCCTTTACAAATCTAAGGGCAAAATTATAATTTGACTATAAATGAATAAAAGGGTTATTCTTCTATCACATTGTGTACATTGTGTCTGTGATACATCCTTTGAGCTAGTGAAAATGTAAATTCATATTTTCAAGAGTTGAAAATTTAAGGCATGAATTTACATAACTAACTCATAAACTGCTCCTGACCATAGGATCATCACGAGAAAGGTGATCGATCCGGAAGGTTGGTGTACGATCGCTTTCTTAGGGTAGATGAGTCTTGAGTCTACGGTGTGGAGACATCGAAATGAGAGTACAGGTATTCGTTGAGAATGAGAGTACTGAGCGTGACCACCTCGAGCAGTCATAAGGAAGTCTACCTTCTCATCGATGACTAGCTCGATGCTGCAGCTGTGTGTCTAGTTCTTTGACCTGAGATGCATCGACAGTTTATCTTGAGTGTGCTATAGTTTGACTACACCATAACTCGATCTCTTAGCTATCCGAAACCTTGAGGTGTATGTTGGCTGTAGCATATTCATTGTAGGAATCAGATCGCACCAAGATGGGATCTATCAACCTCGGTAGATGAGAGGAGTAGTCCTATGATGATCGAAGATTGAGTCCTTAAGCCCATGGCTATGACAGAGTGAAATAATGGAACAGAGTTTTCATTGGAGTTTCACATCAGACTCGGATCGATCGATTGATTCATATGACTGATGTTGGTTGATGAGTTCACCT
>KE509889.1:0-16871 GCA_000441515.1 Elaeis oleifera | reverse complement strand
GACAACGGACATTATTCCACTCTCCACAACAGGCCCACGCGGCAAGCCACAACGATGTCCACGTCCCTACTCCACTACCCTCCGTAACAAACTCCTGAACGGCCCAATACCAGGCGGTTACAGGCGTCGCCATCAAGTCTGTTACGCCCTCTGCCTATAAATAGGCACCCAGATACGTTATTCTCTAAGCTCTAGTCTCTATCTAAAAACTCTGCTAAAATCTCCGTTCGAGCACTCCATTCTTGTTGAGGCAGAGAACTGACTTGAGCGTCGGAGGGTCTTGTCGGAGCAACCCCACCTCCGGTTTAGATTTCTTTTGCAGGTTCCGGCGGCGACCGCGGCACTCTCAACTCCAGCATCTCCGACGCCGACGGATTTTTGCAGCAACAGGTCCTAAACATTAAATGACGGACAAATCAAGGAAACAAGCTAATTCCCTATTTGGTATCCTAATGCTTGACTTAATTACATATGCATGCATATGTATATATGTTTTCAGTTATGTGTACTTATGCAATGTGGTGCTGATTTCATTCTATTAGCTATTTTACTGGTGTTCAAAGTTTTTCTTTGGTAAAATATTTTCTTTGCATTACTATATTGAAAGCCTTATTGTTATAGTCTTTATATTTCTTAAGCTCTGGAACTTGAGATTTTACCTTGGGAAATGGAGGAGTAGCTTTTCTGTCTCCTTTTTTTTATAGAAAAAGAAAGTTTCTGAAAAGGCTTAGTTACTTAACGATTGTGTCTCGTAGTTCGAATATTTGCCTAATCAAATAGTGTGTGTGGGCACAATAACTTGGTTAGTCAATAAGGTGTCATTGCATCTGAAGATGCAGAAGTGTGACGGGAAGATATAATGTTGCTCAGATCAACAGCAATCAGTTGAAAGGAGTAATGATTTAAAGAGATCAGAACCACTGAAAACGTATACATTTGAAAAATAAAGTAGGAGAGTACATTAATGTCGGTATTGGAGATTGAGATGACACATAATATTATAGACTTAAATGCAATTTGTGATATATTTAGTAGCCAAACTAAATTAGGAGTTGGACATGTAAAGGTGTTTGTGCAAATGCATTGCAAATAAGAGTGTGATAGCCCACACAGACGGTTTGAACTGAAAAGTTAAAAGAACTTTGATTGGTAGCATAATTCTTTCTTTATTTTGGTTCGTATTTGGCAAGGTTTAGAGGCTTCAATGGGGGAATAACAAGGTTACAAAAGAGGTTATTATAGCAAGCTCACAGGTCTGTTTGGAGTTGCTTTAGAAAGAAACTGAGTACAAAGCCTTGTACCTTTCATTCTACTTCTCTATCATTTCTTCTTCTTCCTTCTTGTTTCTTTTTTTTTTTTTTGTTGACTGCTGCAATTACTCTTCCTATCTGTTGGTTTCTGCATAACAAATCAAAGTTGCAAAGAAAACTGAAATCAGATTTTAGTCCTTATTTTTCTCCTTTTGTTAATCTTTTACTGTTTTAGTCCTCCATAACTGTTGGATTTGGAAATGCAATTCAGATCCAATCTGAAAGCAGGCTTGACCTAATTTTAGCTCCCCATTTTTCATTCAGATGGCCTAATAGGATTCCTAGAGGCAGCTAGGTTCGAAAATCAATCCTAGAGGAATCATCTTCTAAATTCTCTTTGCTGTTAGTTTATTACAAATACCATGTTTTAATAATCTATAAAACAGCAAACATTAGAATCCTGAAGTCAAATTATTAAAACCATAGGAATGTTTTCATGTAATCTCTAATTCTAAATTTTAAGTCCCATACTCTTATTACTATACCCTAACTCCAGAATGTTTTGGAAGGCCTTTCTTCTTCATCATCTTCCTAAGGCTTTAACCTATTTGGGCTAGTGTTCTTTCCTGCACAAGGCCAGCTAAAACCTAATATACTTCACTCTTTGTTGGCATACTATCACTTGAGTGCAGCTCATAGCCCTCAGGGTACAACTTTAGTTGATGAATGTGGATATGGATGTACAATTAAGATCCATAATGAATTTCCAGTGTAGTGAGATGAGCATTTTAACAGGAAATGTGAGAAAAAGTTTCTTGAAAAGAAACAGTTTCAAGGTGATAGGACACTGTTGATACCTACCTAAGTATTTCAGACTGGTTGAATTGGGTATGTTTATTTAGTATCTGATTCAGTGAGATATTTTACTTGGGCAAGATATTGAATGATCAAAGGAATATTTATCACTAGATTATAATTGCTTACGGGCATATACAATACGAACTTGGCATTGGCCAGTGTGGAATGCAGTATATGTGCCAAGAAGCCTGGAATAATTTCTCACGGTCATAGCAAAATTATGCGATCAATGTTCTGAACAGAGGGTATGATATACATGAAACCAAGGCGCTTGATATTCCATTGGTTTCCATTGTGAAGTTATTGGTGTATTGAACTTTACTTGATCATCCAGAGGCATACAAAAGGTGGTGCTTAAGCTTTTTAGTCTTGCTAGTTGATGTTACTTCTACTCTACAGGAGTTTTACTAGTTAATTGCATTTAAACATTCTCATTTGTATCTTCTATTTGATATCCAGAAGTATCTTGAACAAAATAAAGTATCACGTATTGTACCCGTGCCAGCTAGAGTATGCAAACTATGACTTATCATGCTGACAGCTGACACATTGTTACAGAAAGATGTGCAAGTTTGTTAAAAGATATACTATTGGTGCATTATGATGCATTACTTTCTTTGTTTCTTTTCATTTTGGACCCACTTAACTGCTTAATACTAGTTCAGAGATGTTCTAAATAAGTTGACATTCTGATATTCTAGCATCATTAATTGTTCTAGACACCTGTGGTGATTGCTATCAAACATTATATACCCAGTTTCTAGTAATCAATCATGGAAATTCACATCTCACAATTACGTTCACATATCAACAATATTAATATGCTTAAATTTCATTATGGAAGCAAGGTTTGAAATATTTTGCTACATGGGTGTAGCAGTCATGTACTGATATGGTACATACCGTGGTATGTCCCCATATTAACTCATCATTTGCTGGGCAATACAACAGGGTATATACTGCTGTCCATGGTATGGTTATTTTTCATGCAGAGTACAAGCAAACATGTGACTGCTTAAAAGTTTATATCGAAAAAGTGGTAAAGGTGGACGTATTACAGATGCATCAAACATCTTAGATGTTAGTTTAAATAATTCTAGCTGTTTAAAATTCCATTACTTTGGAGAGAAAATTCGAAATTTTGATTTTTGAAAAGAAGAAAAATGGCTGGATTCTAGTTTCTGGCACCCTGTCTTCCTCTCTTATCCAACCGAAGATCAAATCTTATCCCTCTCTTAAAAGTGACAACACAAGGGATATATATGCATGTACACATGCATTTGTATGTACTCTATGTGCATGTTTATCTATTACTACAATATTTCAACTGAGTTTATTCATACTTATATGCAGATTATATATTATGAGCACTATTATCTCTCTCCTGTGACTGTAAAATCCTTGGATAAAACTGTAATATTTATTTTTTTCTATTTTCTTCTGATAAATTATGTAGTTGATGTTGTAATGCTGTGATAGTCTACAGACGTTAGTCTATCTATGTGATTTTTCAGAGCTATCAAGCTAATTGCCCTTGTTTTTACTTTGTTTAAGAATTATGCTGATGCTGCATCCTGTATGATTATCATTGTCCTGTTATTATCCTTAGTATTGTGCTTCAGTGGTACCAGTAGAATTGTCTATAACCGACACATAAAATGGAAGTATTCATCCTCTGCCTCTATTTTGTTCTGGGTGGTCGCTGGGATGCAAGGAGTTTTGTAATTGCTTTTAGAGTGTTGTGCAACAGCTGATTTTAATATCTGTGGAACTGTCAGCTATGAAGCTTGGGTCATTTATAATTTTCTGTCACTCTGCTTGGCATGGGTAGGAGGCCCTGGAGCTGTCGTTTTGAGTTTAAGCGGCCAGGTTCTGAAGCCGTCATGGTGCTTGATGACCTGCTGTTTCCCTGCTGTTCCCCTTGATGGGTATCTGCCTATCCCATGTTTCATTTTTCTTCATAAAACTTTGTTTGTTAAAAACTTCATATTTGAGCAGGAATAATTTTGATGCATTTGTTCTCAATTGTGTTATACATGTTTGATCTTCTTGTTGAGCAGACGTTTTATACGGAGGTGCAAGCAAGGTGCTTTGCAGTTTGTGATCCTGAAACCCATCTTAGTCTTAATCACCTTTGTGTTCTATGCCAAAGGAAATATGAAGATGGAAATTTCAGTGCCGATCAAGCATATCTTTATATTACAATCATCTACACTATCTCATATTCAGTTGCATTGTATGCTCTTGCCTTGTTCTACATGGCATGCAGAGATCTGCTTCGGCCGTTTAATCCAGTCCCAAAGTTTATAATGATCAAATCTGTTGTTTTCTTACATATTGGCAGGTGTGTATCTCCATCGACCAAGTGTTTTCTTGTTTATGTGGCTTTTTAACTGTGGACTGCTTCCACTTGACTGGTATGGATCAGAAAGTCGTGTTGAACTCTATCTGGCTTGCATGGCATATTGACATAGGCTAGGAGGTATGCTTATAATGGATAATGGGATGTCTTTATGTTGTCAGATGGAAGAAAGTTTAATGCATGACTATGTGATGATGAGGTGGAAAAGCTATTCTTTGTGCATGTTACACAGCTTTGGAAAATCTATATTGTGCATTGGAATAGAGAGTAGTTTCTGGTAAATTCAAAGAGGAAATAAGAATTATCATTCTATAAATTTTACTTTCATTTGGTTGTGATTGTAGGTTATGATTGATTAAGAAATTGCCATGTAACTTGAGAATATTAAGAATCTCAAGACCTAGGTGTTAATTTTAGCATGGCACTTCATTTGCTTGGAAGATTCTGAATTTTAATTAACCCATCTTTTGACTGGTATTTATATTCAACTTGAAGCATCATTATCTTCTACAATATTCCCCTAAAAAAAATGAAAAGAATCTATGGTTCCAGAATCTAATGATAGTTTGGATTCATAAGCACTTTTCAGTCGCCTTTTGTGGAGGTGGAATGATGGTATCATCATATTAGAAGAGCAGTGGGGTTGGGTGATTGGTGGAAACCTGCTGCTTATATAGAACTTGAAGGACAAGTTTTATTACCGTTATTCTGTTGATCAATTTGCTTTATATCCAAACTCACGCATATCACTTATTACTGTGGGTATAACTGGATCTCTGCATTTCTGGATGCATTGCCTGTCAAGCACTGGCCTCAAAAAACTTGCATATTGTGTTATGCATAAGTACTAATAAGCTCCTTTGTAAATGCAAGCCTATCTTTTCTCAACGAGATTGACCTATCATTTCCTTGCAGGGTGTCTTGGTCTTTCTTGCTGCCAAGTCGGGCTTCATAAAAAATGCAGAAAAAGCTGCTGATTTCCAAAATTTCATCTTATGCATTGAGA
Organism: Elaeis oleifera; assembly: GCA_000441515.1. Classification (NCBI taxonomy): domain Eukaryota; kingdom Viridiplantae; phylum Streptophyta; class Magnoliopsida; order Arecales; family Arecaceae; genus Elaeis; species Elaeis oleifera. The sequence goes on along the minus strand of KE509889.1, from coordinate 11,395 downwards.
TGCTTATTGCAGCTGTTGGTCACCTATATGCCTTTCCTTATAAAGAGTATGCTGGTGCTGATGTTGGTGCATCTGGTGGCTTCTTGGGAAGCCTTGCTCATGCCCTGAAGTTCAGCGATGTCTACCATGATACAGTTCACCAGGTGAGTTCCAACATTGTCTTAAATAAATCAGTGAAGACCCACTTTCACATGTACTTTGTTGAATTGGTTTATATGGAGTTTGATGCGTATTATTTCCCTACAGTTCGCTCCTACGTACCATGATTATGTGCTTTACAGTAATAATGAATATGATGAGGAAGTGAGACCGTACCAAACACACACATTAGGACAGGAACGGAAGCTTTCCTGGGAACAACCATATAGTTGGGGACAAGATTGATGATATAGAGCTGTCTGTTGTCTCTTCATCTGGCTCCACTAGTCCCAAGATATCAAGCACAGGACCTGACAAATCCCGAAGCAATTAAATCTTCATCGCTCAATGAAAGTACTTCTGCTACAGTCTCTTAATTTCTGGATACTATTTGGCTGAGATCTATCAAATGCTGCTGACGGGCGAATAAATAATCTTAAACGAATGTGAACATCTAATGACAGAATATCCAGATGGCCATTTTCATGATCATGCCTAGAAGTACACTTTTTCAGTTGGCTAGGACCATGCCGAGTCAATTTGATGATGATATATGTATATTTTGATTTTTACTGGTTTGATAGGCTGATAGATGAGTAAAATGTGTGGGTCCGGTCACTTTATATAGTTTGTAAATATTAGCGACTATTGTTGTATATGAGATTTTTGTATGTCATCATTTCCTTGATCTTAGTTTCTAATGTTGGTCATCTGTGTAACTTTTAGCTCATTGTTTGTGATCCGATGTTACTTCAAACTCTCGCTTCTTTTCCATTCTAAAGTGTGATGGCATCAGTATAGTATGTTACTTTCAGCATAGGCTTTGCAGTCCATTCTCAGGATGAAATGGTAGAAAATGTACTGGAGCCGTTTCTTCTTTTTCCACTCTGCAGGTATAATTGTCATTCTCCTACAAATTCCATGCGCTATGGTTATTCAAGCATTTGTGGTTCATCAGAAACATTCGCTCAGGTTAAAATCACTGCATTTGTTAAAATCTTTGGTGGATGCTCTATGCCTTAATAAAGATGGTGTACAATAAGCATGTGTCCCTTTGACTCAAGATATATGCGTCCCGCTGTGTAAGTTGCCTGAGGCCGATATATCCATCTCTCTCTCTATCTCTCTCATCCACTAGCATGCTTGCAGATGCTCTTTCTCATCATTTCATTCCTAACTGAGCCATCGTTCATGTCATTTGGTTCAACAAATTAGTAGCTCTCCAAAGCAGCTGCATCACATTAAACTCTCTAAATTCTCCAAATAGTTATGTCTCATTAAACTCTATAAGCTCTGTGATGCATAACCATACCCACAACTATCCCATCTTTTCCAACTTGTTGGGATTGGATTTATGGACTCTGATTTGCCAAGTATTCTTATCCAAGGTTAGCTTTGAAGGCTTATGGATCTTTATTCGTTAGGTGTTTTTTATTGATGATCATCTTTGATGTCAATTCATGTTCTCCCGCATCTTTTCTCTCAATGGTCATCCATGTTATCTTTCTTGCCCTGCTTTTCTTGCAACCTTCGACACAAATTACAATATTTCTCTATTGGAGTTTTCAATTCTTTATTGTACAACATTGTACATCTTACTATTATTTTACAAAATTTTCCTTTCCGCTTTTGAAGACATGTGCCTATCATATAATATTCTACAGGTATCTTTCAACTTTATTTTATATAATAGATCCTAAATAATGAAACCATTCATTTTACGCTATCTTTGGTTCATCAATCTTAATTGATATTATATCTTTATTTTATTTTTCTAAATTTATTTTAACCTTTGCTCTACTAATTCTAAACATTTATCCATTAAAATCTTCCTCTATAAATCCAACCTAATATATATACACTAAAGTGGAGGCTCTGCTTGAGACCTCTAGCTCTGCTTATATAGAGCTCTCCATTTATCAAAATTTAACAATATAATATTATCAATAAGAAGTTTATTAGCTTATTAAATAATATTAATAAAAATTTTCATTAGTAGTACTAAATTAATATAAAATTAATGATATTACTAATAATCAAATTTGCTTAATATTTAGAAATATTTTCATTATTATTATACCTACCCATATATCCTATGGGTCATTAGATTATATTAATATTATATTAATTTTATTGTATTTTTATGATCATGATCTTACTTAAGAGTGGAAATATAACTACTAACAACCTTGCTATATTGAATTTAAATATTCTCTAAATAAAATACTTTTCTATTTCTCATTATACACAAGTTGGATCATGATTTTGTTATTTTATAATAACATATTATTTTACCATATCAAAAGATATACATATACTATTAAAATTTTACATAATGATGTTATATCATAATATTACTAGGCTCTTATATTTTTTATATTCTATTTTAGTTTTGCTATCTAATACATCAATAATGTTCCATCCACCATGGTGCGAGCAACCCAATAGCAACCCTACATGTGTTCTTACTGGGTGTCGAAGCAGTTGCCGATTGACTGCCACTTGGACTTTCACAATCATGTAAAAAGAGTTTTAGAGTCTTCTACTCGCTAGATGACAAAAGACCAGCCACCCTCCACTCTATTCTACTCAGTGAGATTTGTAATCTCAACACACTCCAAGACATGCAAGCCGTTATCCCCTAACCACTTGAGCATGCCTCCACGGTCCTCAAGGGGGAAAATGATGCGCATTCTCCCAGACAATAGGTTGAAGAAAATCTAGTTGCATGCAAGAGATAAAAATAAACATAGTGGAAAGAACAGAGATTAAAACTATTTTAATTCAAACATGTATGCAAGAGATCGTATTTCTAAAACATCAGAATCCCTTATAGTTAAGATTAAGATTAAAACGTAAAGGGAGGAAGATCCTATCTTCACCTTGCGTGGATAAATCTTTATCATGATTCGATGATCGGGAATGTTTTCAAGGTTCTTTTGATGCCGCATACACATCCGGCCTTTACAAATATCTACACGAGAATGATTTGATTAGAAGATCCTAATTTTTCGGATTGCTAGCTCCCTTATAGAGATCACTTCTAGAATATTGAATCTTTTTTTCTTCCTTTCCTCCTCTTAAGAGAACAACAGAGAACTAGAGGAGAAGGAAGATGGGAGAGGAGATGGGCGTGGAGGCGTGAAGATCTTGAGCGTCCAACTCTTTGGATGTTGCAAGAGAGAGAGAAAGCAAGGAGACATCCAAGATGAAGTAGTGCCCCTTCCTTATGCGTGAACCACTTTCATGTAGACCTCTTTTTGTTATATCCTTTCACGCGTGAAGAGGTGGCACTTCTTTTATCTCCAAGCCCTTTAAACTTAACACCTTAGGGTTTTAAGATAGGAGTTTGGAGGCACATGGATTTCTTAAGATGGAGTTCACCCCATCATATGGCGCTACATTTCTCCATGCTAAAACCAAGAGAATCGATAATTCCCTTTGGTGTGGTCCCTTTCGGCATGAATCCTTTCTTGGGGTGTGATGTCTCTTGGACCAAGTCAAACACTTGGTCCAAGGTTTGGTCAAAACCAAATCTGGTTTGGTTTCATAATAAGTCAAGTACTTATGGAGTTCAAATCCTTTTGGACCTATAAAATCTAATCTGATTCAAACTCAAACCAAGTCCAATCAAATTAAATCCTAATTAATTTGACTAAGAGTCAACCCCAATTATTTGATCAAATCAAATAATATAACAATAGTTTCAATAACTCCTCCTTTAACTTGCTAACTGTTAGCAAGTCCTTTTTTGTAACTTTTACAAATCAGTCTAATCATCAATCATATTGATAATCAAATCCTATGATGATTTGAAATCATAATTCAACTATCCGATCAGTTAGAACCTCTTATATGTGTAATCCCATAGATTCTATTATATTTGGTAGTGAGATATATTGTGATCTTCATCATAAATATTATTGAAACTCTTTTCAATAGATTGAAATAATTTCAACTCATCCAATGAGAATTATTAACCATCAAATAATTTTATGAGTCTCTCAATCTATCAATGATACTTAGCAGCATGTAGTTGCAATCTAGTAGAACAGAAGGTATTGAACTTCTAGATATAGTTACCATTTATCGTGAGTCTTGACAAGACGGAGGTTATAAAAATTTATAAAATCCCATCATCTGTCATATGTAAGATTTATTCAACTCGAGTTCATACCGTGAAATCTTATAGACATCTTTTTCCATTATTCATACTATCATGGTCATGGTCTTCACCCTTATTCTTCAATAATTATCTATACTTTCACTTCAGTGTCCCCATACTATAGACTCGAGACTCATTTATTTAAAGAGAAGTGATCCATGCACCAATCTTATCAGATCTATCACCATCTCTATGATGATCTATCGATCAAAAGCAATTTAGGAATTCATTATCAATGACACATGTCTCAAATTATCAATTTTTGAGAATATATGTTATCATCTTATTAATTTTTTAGATGATTTATGAACACATGCATAATATGAATGAAAATAATTATCTAATTTATTAATAAATAATAAGATCAAGTATAAAACTATATCCTAGAAAGAATAAATGTGTCAGTCAGATTGGCTTCTACAGCATACATCTAACAATCTTTCACTTGTACTAATGCCAATCTGCTATATACCTAAGTTCTATCTTCTCAAGGTGAGCTTCAGTCTTCTACTAGCTAAGCGCTTAGTTAGTGGATTAACTATATTGTTCATGGAGTCTACTCTTTGCATCTCGATGTATTTTTTTTCAAGATAGTCACATCTAATATGAAACCACCACTCAATGTACTTGGACTTCTGATGAGACTTATGTTGAAAATTATGTCTCAAAATCAATCATCAGTTTGTTGATGGTTGAGCTCATATTTATAATTATATATAATTTTAATTAATAAAATTATTTAGTTTTTCATCATAAGTTGTATATCTTCTTTTATGAACTCCTATATTGTAATGAAGTCCTTAGGACTATTTTAAATTGATAAAGAAGAATTTATTATTTAGTTCTTAAAACTTGTTTGTGACCAAATGATATGCTATTACTAGGATGATAGCTATATCAAGTGTAGGTCGTTGTATGCCATATGGGTTGATTGTCCTCTTAACCAAAGAGTATGGAGATACTAATATGGCATGTAGATGAAATGTAAGAGTATATCTCATTAAACATAATCCAACTATGGAACACTCTACTGTTAAGAGTTGCTCGTGAAGGATATGGATATAAGTGCCCCTTTGACCTAAGATCATCAGGTGATTTGCAAACAACTTACTATACTTTGGTACCGGACTATCTGAATTTTAATTAGTGATGAAAGATTTTTGAGTATAGTCAAGTACTTATTAAGTCGGTGTATGAGTCAAGATGGGATTGACTACTCCTGGTTTTAGGAGTTAGTGCTACATTGTATTTCAATTCAGCAAAACCTTGGATAGAGTAGTTCTTGTGAGAGTCATAAGATTTATGAGATTCAGACACATTATGGATATGCTACTTATAAGTTGACAGTTTAACTTTGAGTCATCCTAAGCACTGAAAGTCAAAGGGATGAATTATACGATAACCATAGTCCAAGATTCTTGAATGTTGCTTTGTGAACATTCGGCCTATCTAAACATCGGGTACCATTGCTAGATGATCACATCGATTAGTATAAGAATTTATTCTATGCTACCAACTTAGATTCGAACCTACAGGATCATACTCAAAAAAATTCTATCTAATCAAGTGGTTGATCAATGATTGAGAATTGTTTGAGGTTATAATCATCAATATGATTGATGGTCAGCCTTATGCAAAAGTTATGATAATTAATTCGCTAAGGATTAGTGAATTATTGAAAGATTGATTGGTAATTAGATTGCTTATTAGCTTAATTAGATTAAGCAATATGGTTTGGATCAGATCTAATTGAATTAAATTTAATTAGGTTTGATCTGATTAGATTATGAGATGACTTAATCGCTAAGGATGATTGATTTTTGATTTGATCAAGACTTGAACTTGATTAAATTTAATTTATTAGAATTTAATCTAGTTCATTTGGTACCTAATTAGATTAGGCTAAGTTATCTAATTGGGTCTAACTTAATTTGATTAGGATGAAGACCTAAATGGATAAATCCTAGAGTCCAATTTTGATTCGACTCATCCTTTCATGCGACACCCTTTACCCATGCCATCTATCTCAACACAAATTCAGAATTTATGTGAAAAACATCCTACCAAAAGTATTTTCGTCGCCCCATCTCAATGCCCCAAAGGATAAGGATTAAGCGGTTAGGTTTGAATTCAAAATCATTTGAATTTGAACTAAAAACTACCTAGATCTTTATCCTTATCTACCTATCCACGCCCACCTTAAGAAGGGCTAAAATTTGTGCAATAAAATTTACATATTATTCATCGTGAGTTAGGGTTTTTCTTGGGGCATGAGGTCTTGGGGTGGGAAGCCTTCTTTGGCATGTGAGATTAGAGGAGATCTAACTCATCTTGGGTGAGAGATCGAGAATCTGTTCTTGAATTTTGCATGAGAAAAAATCAAGAGAGAAAATAGTTCTCCTTCCTCTTTTCCACCACCACATCCTCCTCCTTTGTCTTAGATTTTGAAAGAGTCTAAAAAATCCAAAGAAAGGTATAGATAAGCCATCAACAAAATTTTCGTACGAGCTAGCACTCTCAGGGAGATCGATCAGCGCAGGGCTTCGAGTGGATGATCCATGAAGGCTGGATACCCTGTGCGGCTGCGAGCAACCAACAAGACTATGAGATTCAGATGCGGTGATCTGCTACCTGCACTCAGGTGATGAATTTTGATATAGATATGATCTATGGTGTAGATGTGATCTACTAGTGCATGTTTAGATATGATCTTGCATGCTGATTTTATTTTCAGATCTCATATATACAATATAACATATTATAGATCCTAGGATAGGCATTTAAAATTAGATCTAATATATATTTATTAGATTAAATAGTTTAATCTGATCTATCTTTCTCTGTAAAATTTTTGAAAAGCATGCTTGAAATACTTGTCGATTTTCTACAGTGGTATCAGAGTCTAGGTTCATTATGATATGATATATTTGCATGTATGGATATAATTTTTATTATTTAGAATAGATCTAAATAATATTTATGCTTAGATCTGATTTTGATCAATCTTATTTATGTTAGATTAGATGATCCGATTAGTAAGTACTCTGATTGGATTGGTCACTAGGTCTGTCCAGTTATAAGAGCAAGTGGGATTTAAAGATCCTCTCTTTCCATTCAATAGGATACTCTAATAGCGTGTAGAGGTGCTATGTGATTATATCTCATAATGAAGAATGTAAAAAATTTACTTTCTACAAAATCTTAGATCTGAAAACCTTAGATTTTATTGTATGGATACAAATTATGCGAAAAGTAAAATATCCAATCTTTATGGTTAAAATTATTTTAATCATACAAATAAATTTAGAATCATAAAAATTTAGATTAGATCTAAAAGTTAGTTTATGATTGATTTTATTTCTATTTATGTGAAATTTTTCAAAGCTAAAATTTGTAAAAGTTGATGGCATGTCTGTTGAGCCGACTCAGTTTTGAACTGAGTCAACTTAGTCTCTTGGTTTAGTTGACTCAGTTTCTAACTGAGTTGATCCAGTTATAGCACATGGATAGAACATATTACTATTCATTTATAGTGAGTTGACTAAGTCACAGACTTAGTCGACCCACTGTAGTGAGCTGGCTTAGTCCAAAGGTAAGCCGACTAAGTTTCAGAATAGAAATTTTTGCATAAAATGATGTAAAATATTTATAAATTAAAATTATTTCAAATCCAACCTAAATCTATGTTGATTATACACTTAATTATAAATTAAAAGTTGAATTATTTAGATCTAGAATTGTGAATTAAAGATCTAATGATATTGCATAAAATAAGGGAGCATGGGTTAGCTCAAATCAGATCCTCTTAATTGGGTTAGACCTAAGGTTAGAATCAAATAGATTAAATATAAAAATTGATTAAATCTAATTAAAAATTGAATTAGATTAAATCAAATTTTTTTAGAATCAATACAATAGTTGTAGTTAGTCAAGTTCATATCTTTGATTAGATCAGATGGATCTTGATTGTGGCTCAGTGGTCGAGCCTGAGTCATTAGACTGATCAAATCGAAACTAATTAATCAGTTGGTGTCTAAGATAAGTTTGGCAGTCTTGACTGATGGTCATTAATTGGGAGCTACTCATCTAGATTGAGTCTATGATGAGTTAATAACATATCCCTCCCATCGATCTCACTTACCTGGCCAACATGATAAATTATATTTATTAAAAATTATGTCTCAAAATCAATCATCAGTCTGTTGATGGTTGTGCTAAACTATATAAATATATATGAATTGATAAATTAATAAAATTATTAAAAGTAGTGTACATTTTTTAATAAAATCCAATTATTGTGATGAAGTCCTTAGGATTAGCTTAATCGATATAGGAGGATATATCGTTGTCCTTAAATTTAGTTCACGACCAAATGATACGCTATTACTAGGATGATAGCATTTATCGAATATAGATCATTGTGTATCATATGCATTGATTATCCTCGTAATCAAGTAGTATAAAATATTGATATGACATACAAGTGAGATGTAGGAGTACATCTCATTGAATATGACCAACTACTGGGCACTCTGCTATCAAGAGTAGCTCACGAAGGATATGGGTATAAGTGTCTCTCTGATCTAAGATCATCATGGTGACTTGCAAGTAACTTACTGTATTTTGATGCTGATCTATCTGAATTTTTAGTTCAGTGATGGAAAATTTCTGCATATATTCAAGTACTTACGAAGTCAGTATGTGAGATAAGATGGAATTGACCCATCCGAATAAGTAGGAGTTAATGAATCAGTGTGTTTCAATTTAGTAAAATCTTAGCTACGATAATCCATATGATGGATTTGAAAAGTTGAAACATAATGTGGTTGACATATCTAGGGTTGACAGTTAAACTTCAGGTCACCTTGAGTATTAAGATCAAAGGGATGAATTATACGGTAACCATATGCCAATAGGTTTATGAATGATGTTTTACAATCTTTTGACCTATCTGGATGTCGGATCCCATTGCTAGATGGTTACATTGATTAGTTCAGAAAGTTATTCCTGTATTATCGACTTAGGTTCAAATATATGGGGTTACACTCAAAAAAATTTTCGATCGATCATGTGACTGATTAACGATTGAGAATCATTCTAGGATTTAATCATCAATTCGATTGATGATTAAACTTATACTAAAATTATAATAAATTAATTCATTAATTATTGATGAATTAAAAGAAGATTGATTAGTGATTAGATTATTAATTAACTTAATTTGATTGAGCATTAAAATTTAGATTAAATCTAATTGAATTAGATTCAATTTGGTTTGACCCGTGTAGGTTATGAGATGACCTAATCGCTAAGAATGTTTGATTTCTAATTCGAGCTCGATTAATTTCTAATCTGATTAAGATTTAATCAAGATCACTTTTTATTTAATTAGATTAAATAATCTAATTAGGTCTAATCTAATTTAGTTGAATCAAGAATCTAATTAGAAATGAATACAAAGTCAATTTGAATGAAACAAGAACACCCCATGCACCACCTTTCATTGCGCCCTGCATTTCTCCATACATGAAATTGGTTTCATGTAGAATTTTTGTGCCCAAAAGGTGTTGATGTCTTCTTCTGATCCTTTTTGGATCAAGATTTGGTTGGTTTAAGTTTGACTTCGAATTGGTTTGAAATCAAGTTTAAATCAAGTGTCCAAGTTTTGTGGGACTCTACCTAGCCACCAACCAGCCTTCTTCTCACATGTAAAATAAATATTTGCATGATGTTTTTGTACCAATCTAAGTCGTATTTCCTCCTTTCTGAGTCTTTTAGTTGTGGATTAAATCTGGTTTGAAAATAAGTTCAAATTTGATTTGAATTCACGATAAGATCAAAGGCTATTTGAAGCAGAACCCGATTATCCAAACTCAACTTGGGACGCCACCTTAAGAAGGGCTGACTTTTTGTGCACCAAACCACTTTAGTTTTGGCATGAGAAATCCTCAGAGAGGGTATGAAAAATCTAAGAAAGATGGGTGGGCATCCGTGCGTGAGAAAAGAGGCAAAAGATCCTCTTTGGGAATGAGATCTAGGGTAGGGTTCCAGGGTTTCTTAGTTCCAATTTTGTGAGAGAGAAAATAAAAGAATTTATTTTCTTCTTCCATGCCATCTCCTTCTTGAAAAGCTCTCCCTTTTGATCTGGAGGCATCTATTTGATCTGAAGAAAGAAATCTTCATCAGCCATCCAGATCTTTTGTCGCAAGCTAGCACTCCCGAGAAGGACGATCTATTCGGCGCTTTGAGTGGATCACCTGTAGAGGCCGAACATGCTGTGCGGCTGCTCAGCATTAGGAAAGATCTCCTACCACATGCATTAGCAGCAGTGATCATTAATCCATGATCAAGTATTGGGTTCTGAACTAAACGGATTAGATCTAAGCGTTAGATCTGATTCAGGGCATCGATACAATCGATGCAGTGTTTTATTTCAAATTAGATTTTTTTTTATGTAATATTTTTATATCATAGATCCTTAGGAAGGTAGTTTAGATTTGATCTAAAGTATGTATAGAAGATTAAATAGTTTAATCTATAGCTTTCACTATAAAATTTAAAATATATATGCTTTGAACTGCTTATTTTCTCAATAATGGTCTCAGAGCTTCGATTTTTTATGACATAAATTTCTGCATAAATCTGATATTAATCTAATTTTAATTATTTAAATTAGATATAAATAATTAATTTAGAATCTAAGTAGTGTAGTAATCTTATTGGATAAATTTTATAACCATCCGATCATAGGAGAAATTAAGATTTCGCAGTCCTATTTATCCATTCGATAGAATCTCCTATGGCGTATAGGGATGCTACACAGTCTTTTCATGATGTTGAATAATAAAAAATTTTAAATTTATTTAGATCTAAATAATGTATCTTAGATCTAAATTAAGATTCTAATCATTGGATGATTGTTGTAAAAATATTTATAAATTAAAAATTATTTCAAACACCGAACCCCAACCTATGTCAGTCCAAAACTTAATTAAGAATTAAGCGATCTAGATTTGAGAATCAAAGATCTAAGGCATCAATTTCATAATTCATGGGCTAATAGATTAGCTCGAGTCAAGTCCATTTAACTGG
>KE509884.1:0-13847 GCA_000441515.1 Elaeis oleifera | reverse complement strand
GGATATAGTTTCCATATAATTCATCCCCTTGACCAAAATGATCATAGGACATCTCAGAGTTTAACTGTCAACTCTGATCAGGTTATCCACATTGTATTTCAAAATATCAAATCCATCTGATGGATTACCTGGCCAAGGTTTTGCTAAATTAAAATACAGCGACTCATTCTTCTCCAACTCTTGGAGTGGTCAATCCCATCTCCATCACACTCTGACTTCGCAAGTACTTGACTGTGCCTAGAAGCCTTCCGTCCCTGAATTAAAATTCAGTTAGTCCAGTACCAAAGCACAGTGAGTTGCTTGCAAGTCACTGAGGTGATCTCAGGTCTAAGGGACACTTATACCTATATCCCATCAGAGACATTCTCGACAGCAGAATGCTCTGGAGTTGGTCACGTTCAATGACGATATACCCTTACATCTCACCTGTATGCCATACCAGTGTCTCCACACTCCTTCGTTAAAAGGATAACCAACCCATATGGCCTACAGTGACCTATGCTCGATAGAAACTGTCGTCCTTATTAACAGCCTATCATTTGGTCATGAACAGTTTTAAGGACTAATCGATAAATTCTCTCTTTATCGAATCTAAATAGTCCTAAGGACTTCATCATAACAACGGAGTTCATTAGAAGATGAAAGCTTATGATGAAAAAGCTAAATATATTTTATTTATTAATAAATCAATTACAATACTTGGTTGCTCAACCGTCAACAGCTTGATGATTGGCTTTTTGGGATACATTTTCCAACAAGAACAAAATAAAAGATAAATAAAATTAACAAAATAAAATAAAGTACAACACAGTACTTAAACAGTGAAGCAGAAAAATAAACAAAAGCTTAAAAAAAACAAAGTATAAATAAAGTACTCTAACTAATCTGTTGGCATATAGTTACTCCATTGTTTACTTTATGATTGCACAAAAAATTGCACTATGATTTTAGTACAACCTTATAGTATGTTACAGGTAGTATTTGGGTTGTTTACCTTGATTGATCCGTTGTTTACTTCACAATCCCTACGAACCTTAGGGTTGTTTACCCTTAGGAGACTGATCCGTTGTTTACTTCACAGCCTCGGTAGCATTTCGGTTGTTTACCGTCGTGCTACAGTAACATGCTACAGTGCGCAACAGTACTACACAGTGCATATGCTATAGTATTAACTACAGTACTAAATAGTAACTATGTACAGTAAACAAGCTTAAATGTAAAGAAAGCTTAAAACATAACTAACAATAATAAAATGAAAAGAAAATAGGCTTTATTTACAAAAGCACACTTACATAGAGTCTGATAAAATTGAAATACACAACGTACAAGCTTTACGTACACTAATCAAACTTGAGCAAACTTAAATACAAATCACAAGTGCTAATATATGCTAATATATGACTAATCAGACCATAAACACACTTATTTACAAAAAACTCACATGGGTTAGTGGAGCTAAGACAGAGCTTGTGGGATAGAAGGAGATAGAATGGAATTGTTTGGAGGAAGAATGATGAGTGGAGAACTAATGGAGATGGATTAGTAGATGATGAGGAAGAAAACTTCTCAAAAATTAAAAAAACTTTCTCAAGAAGAAAGGCTCTCTTTGCATACGAAAGAAGTCTCCCTTAACCAAAGTAGTGAAGGGTATTTATAGTGGAGGTTTAGTGGAAGGGAGAATGGAGTTTGGTGGATGAAGTGGTATTTGATGGAGAAAAGCAACCCAAGATGAGATTAAACAAAGATAAGTGGAAGAGGAAAGAGACTTCATATTGTGTGGTCTTTGATGAAAGAGAAAGGAGACTAAGAGAAGAAGATTAGAAGAGAAAAGAAAGGATAGAGATAACTTAAGAGAGGAAGAACTCTACCATAGCACCGAACCCCTCTCTTGGCCTTGCCTCTCCATGCTCAGCCTCCTCCTTAGCAGATGCCTTCCCCTTTATTTATAGGTCAGGGGGAACTATGTAGTTGAACTATGCAGACTTCAATTAGTTTAGAGTCTGGGTGGACTTCACTTGGTTCAGAGTCCGAAAGCCTCTAGAAGTCAGAACCGAAGTTGGAACTTAATTGATTTTAAGTCCGAGTTCTTGTAGCTTTTTGTCTTTTGTTTGCAATGTCAGGAATCTTCCTATAGATGAACAGTAGTGATGAACAGTAGTGATGTCAGGAATCTTTCTGTAGCTTGCTTGTTGTCTTTCGATTCTGGTGTAGACCTTAATGTAGACCGGGTTCTGAGAATTGAACCGACTTCAAAAATAGCAATGGTTGTCTTCAGAGGATAGTGATAATCATCTAGTTGTAGAAGTGGCTAGAGCCACTAGATAGTACCTACAAAGAAAATTTGTCTATCAAAAATTGGTAGAAGAGTTAGTAGAAATAATTCTTTTCTTCTTTCTCTATCTCTTGTTTTTTATAATGCTCAACCTTCTAGAGTGAGGTGGTTGAGTACTAGTAAAAATTATCTTGCTCAACTTTCTGGGCCATAATATAGATGGATGTCTATTTGCCTATAGTTGTATCTAAATTCTTCAATTTTTAGGTATGATATAACACCTTCTTTGAATAGTCTTTGGCTTCGAATTCTTTTAGGATAATTTTCTAAGTTGAGAATAGTACTCCATTCTGGATATGAATTTTCTCTGCACAAAAGATCTTGAGGGTCCTCTTGAATTGGTATTCTTGTTGGAAGATCAGTAGTTACCTAAATTCGTCCATAAGTCCAGCATTTTTGTTGTTGCAATTTTCTGGTTGCCCAATAAACTTCTAAATATGATATTACTTCATAGACTTTGAGATCAAATTCTTCAACAGATGGAGCAAAGTCTTTGACAGATTTTTCTTTCTTTAGTCAATTTTGGCCGAAATCCCACTTGATTATCCACATCCTCAAGAGCAGTGATATTGTAGATTTGAAAAGGATATTCAACGCCTCCTATCTTCTTTTCTTCTATACCACTATATATCTTTACTTCAAGATATTTTTTATTTTGCCCACATCTCTTAGTATAGTGGCAACAATGGAAGGAAACATATCATATGACATGACACAGTCTATTGATATCAACTTCACAAGCCCTTTATATAAAGCTCTGATTTCTTCCAGTCTAGTTAGTATATTTATCAGGGGTAGAAAGAGCTTAGGATAGGTCTAGTTGTCTAAGAATAATTGTATATCTTCAAGGAGCTTCTTTGACTCATCCGGCTGAGTTGCTTTTTTATAAATATCTTCTTGGAGTTCAGAATTTAAAACCTCTTGTGCCTTTTTTCAATAATCAAGTCTTTTGAACTTAATCATTGTTGGCTTCTCTGGTATTTCATAGAGATTATAGAGATAGATGAGTTCAGAGGTAGGTTGTGTTATCTGTCTTCCAACTTTATAAATATGTTCTTTGATAGCTTTCAAAGAACATTCTTTTTCTGCTAAATGGTTGATTAGACTGGTCATATGGTAGAAAAACTCCTTTTCAGGTCGGAATAGATGAGCATCCCATACTTTATAGATTATAGAGTAAGTTTCTTGAGGAAGATCAGAATGGAAGGATTTCAAAGATTTTAAATCTTTATTTAGTTTGTCATATAAAAGAGCTTTTCCCTTTTTCTTCTTCTTTGAGTCCTTGAAAAATAAAGATGTGAGTATCTTAAAAGTATTAAGGATTAATTTTAGGACTCTTTTAAAAGAACTTCTTTGTCTTGACAACATCTTTATTCCTGTAATTCAGAAGAATTTATAAAATGATTAGATAGCAAGTTTAATAGTTTAAACGATTTTTCTGATTCTAGGCAAATATTTAATTCAAAAAATTCTTTAGATAAGATTTTATAAAACCAGTTATGTCTTATATGATTTTCTATTGGTCTTATAAGATCTTTCTCAGGCTTTTCTTACCAATTTAAGTTGTTTTCAGATAAGGACCTTGGTTTTGTATCTTAAATAGAGACTTTATCTTGTTTTAAGTTTTTAAAGTTATAGACAAAATCTTCTCAATCTAATTTTGTTGACCTTCTATGGTTTACAAAGAAGCGATCAGTTCTTATTAAATATCTATTGTTATTTTATTAAGGGTTAGATATTTTTCCTAATATTATTTCAAATACTATTTGTTAGTAACTTATTTATTAGTTTAATATAGTCTAGGAAGATTTTTAGGAATCTTTCTAGCCCTCTTGTCAAACTTTCTTTTGGATTTTTTATACTTCTTTATATATGATTTATTCAGTCTAAATTTAGATTGATAATAAAAATCGATAGAAATGTGAAGATTATAAATATTCTTTTCTTAGTTTTTGATCTTATATTATTTTACAAAATATTTTTATACAATTTTTAGAAATTTTTTAGAATTATAGTAAGTATTAAATAATATCTTCTGGTTGTCTTGTGTAATGATTTCTCTCCTTATAATAGTAAAAGGTTTGACATGTGCTAAGAAAGGGATTCCTAATATGACTCCTTGTGGTAAAATTTTAACTTCTAAAAATGACATTTTAATACAGAGTTTTCTTATGCATACTTGAACTTTAAAGACCTTATGGTTTACTTTTAGATTTCTTCCTTCAGTAGTTTGGAGATTTTGATGAAATTTTTCAAAGTATCTTGAAGGAATTAGGTCTCGTCTAATACAATCTATATCCGCTCCAGAATCTATTAAAGCTTCATGTTTAAAGTGATATCCATCTTTTAGTTTAAATGAAGCATCACAGATCCATCTTTTATTCAATTTCTTAGAATTTTTTTGAGTTTTCTTATCAAATTTCTTTTTGGATCTTTTATATTTCTCATCTATCTAAGATCCAAATTTATAGTCAAGATTTTTAAAGTCATAAGATAGTTTTCCTTTTCTTTTATGTGACTTTTAGATGGATCTCTAGATAATTCAGATTTATCAAAAGAATGACTTTATTTATCTTACTAATAATACTTATGTATTCTATCCTAGTTTTATCTTTTGCAAGAGTAAAGAACAATTTCTAAATCAATTCCTAAGCTTAAAAATTGGTTTAAATTTAAAGAAGATAATTTTAAATAAAATCTTTTTAAACCTAAAGAAGATCCTAATATAGCAGAGTTAGTATCTCTGTACCATCTAAACTCAATTAAATTGCTACTCCTAAGACTACTTGACTGATCATTAATATCTACATATAACTTATCTATAGTGTTCAGAGGATAATCTAAAGGATTGTTGCCTTTAGAATTCTTCTAAACAATATTCATAATTTCTGAGCTAGTGGAAGAGGTTTTCCACCAACCTTTAATTGTCTTAACAAGTAATTTACCATTGTCTTAGCAATTAAAATTTGTGAATAGTCATGAATTTTACAGTCTTTCAAATATCTCATTGTCAATTGATGACAATTATTATCTATTTGAAATTCAGTAAATCCATCAAGGTTCCAACCAAGAGATCTTCTCTTGGAATGGATAGTGGATAAGTTATCAAAAAGTTTTGATAACTATATATCCACCAGATTGGTTTAAGATAATAATTTATTATCCTAGGAACCTTAACTACAAGTTTATAGTTAGAAATTATTTATCTTCAATATTTTCTAAGATAAACAATTCACTAACTATATTTTTTCTACTAACTATTCTCTTATTCTCAGAATTTTCTTAGACTAAGAGCTCACTAGTTCCTAAAGAATCACTAATTCCTAAGGGACTACTAGTTTCTAAGACTAAGAAATTATTAATTTCTTTATCCTTAAAGGAACATAAAGTTTCATGAATCTCTTTAGATAAAGGGTTGGAAGTAAACCAATTAGATGAGAGTGATGGGTTTAAAGTAGACTGATTTAAAGATTTCAAATCAAATAAAGAGTCTGGCTTGAACAGATCATAAGTAGAAGCACAAGAATCAAATATAGAAGTATTTCTTCAAGTGTTTCGTCA
Source organism: Elaeis oleifera (assembly GCA_000441515.1). NCBI lineage: Eukaryota > Viridiplantae > Streptophyta > Magnoliopsida > Arecales > Arecaceae > Elaeis > Elaeis oleifera. The sequence goes on along the minus strand of KE509884.1, from coordinate 7,954 downwards.
GAAGGAGTTTTATCAGCTTGGTTTAACATGATTTTATTTGATTCTTCCAAGAACTTCTTTCTAATGGTGCTTCTAAAAGGTCAGATGTTGGAGGTTCTTTAATCAGATTTAAATGTTCTTCTTTAATAATCTCCTTTTCATTTTCAATTGGTACATTTAATTAATTGATGCCTAGATTTGACTCATCAGATATAGGGTTCAAATTAACTTTAGTTTTAGGATTATAAACAGTCTCAATGATTTCATCAGAATGTTTTTGTCAATCAAAATTTTATCAGATTCTTCAGATGAATCATTTTTAGTTCAATATTTAATAGATTGGGTGTAGTGTCTCGCTTTATGATAGAGTCACCAATCTTTTCAGTCTCAGTTTCTAAAAGATTGGGTATAGTATCAATATCTATTGTAAAATCATCAATCTTAACTAATAAATTGTTAGAATAATCCCAATCAAATTTAGGTTTCTTTTATTTTCTAGAAAACTATTATTCTATTTTTCTACAAGGTTGAGAAAATAATTCAAGCAATCTTGTTGTCCTTTGTCCTGATCTAAATGCTTAGAAATCTTATCAGAATAAATTTCTTTATGATCCTTAGCTATTTCTTTCAGCAGACTAGTACTTATTTTCTTTGGCTTATAAGATTTTGAAATAGCTTTTGTATCCTCAGTAAGATTTTTAGTAGAAATTCTAGTAGGATTTTGGCATCTTATTAGCTGAATATGTACCTTATCTTTTCTATTTGGAGGTATCGCCCAATTTTGAGAAAGAACCTTAATTCCCAACTCTTGATATTTAGGATTTACATCTTCAAGACCTTTAGGATAGTATTTTATAAACCAATCAAAGAAAAGAATATTTTTCTCTTCAGCTCTCATTTGTGCAGACCATACTTCTCTTATGAAATCTCATTTTTCTTATTATAAATTCTATAAACCATATTTTTTTTTGATTTTTAATAGAATTAACGACTGCACTAAGTAGTTCCCTATCTATCTAAAAATCAGCTATTCTAATATATCTATCATCTAAAAATGTACCAAATGTATCTCTAAGTACTATAGCTACTCGTTTAACATCTATACTTATATTACCTAAGGGATCAAATGAAGTTTTATTTTAAGATCTATGCTATAATTATCTAAACTATTTTCTAACTCCTCAATTGTTACTTTTGCCCGATTCATTTTGTTATTTCGAGATATTTTTACAACAGAATTATTTTCGAAGCGATTAGATTTTTTACCCATTTTAGATTTTAGCATAGGTAAGATACAGAACAGAATCAGTCAACAATCATTCGGCAAGAGATCTAAAAATATCAGCCATAGAGACTATACTATCAAACTATTTGTGACTTATCATCCTAGTGCCTTCCCTCGGCTAAGCGGGATTTATCACGCTCGCTGTACGTATTTTGGTCTAAACGGCTAAGAAAATCGCCAGATATATTTAAATAGGGACGATGAGTTTTAGTAAGTGCTATATAGAAGTCGGCAGCAAAACTAAGACATCCTCAGAAAAGTGTTAATTGTTTTTGTTTAAAAGTTTTCTACCAATTCTAAAACTTGATCTAATGGGAGAATAGTATTATAGTCTAGTTGAATTTTTATTTGAAAGGGTTCTATTACCTTTTCTGGTAGTACTAATCTATTTCTTATTATAGTTCTAAAAAAATATCTGCAAATGCTTCCATTATTATTTTTATTAATATATATTATTATAAAATGAGCAAAAGGAAGGAGAATTTGTATCTGCCAAATCCATAATATTATATCAAATTTACTGTAACTCTTGGCTCTATGAATTCCTTTTATTATTTTTCTTGGAATCTGAATGTTATATTTTATCCATTGTAATATTTTATAATAAATTTATGATCATTTACTAGTTTTAATCTTCTTTTTATCCTTTTTTGATGTTTAGATTTAGATTTTGTATTGTTTTATAGGATAATTCTTGTACATATTTAGGAGACCCTTCAAAATTATTGCAAGTATTAAATAATATCTTTTGGTTGTTTTGTGTAATGATTTCTCCCCTTATAATAGTAAAAGGTTTGAGATGTGCTAAGAAAGGGATTCCTAATATGACTCCTTGTTTTAAAGTTTCAACTAATAAAAACGACATTTTAATACAGAGTTCTCCTATGCATACATTAAGTTCGGAGATCTTATAATTTTTTCAAATTTTTCTTTCAATAGTTTGAATATTTTGATTAAATTTTCAAAGTATTTTGAAAGAATTAAATCTTGTCTAATATAGTTTGTATCAGCTCCAGAATCTATCAAAGCTTCATGTTTAAAGTGATATCCATCTTTAGTTTTAGTAGAACATTACAAATCTATTTTTCATTCAATTTCTTAAGAGTCTTTTATTCTTTTATCAAACTTCCTTTTGGATCTTTTGTATTCTTTTCATATTTATTTATTTGTGATCTAAATTTACAACCAAAGTATTTTAAATTAAATCATTTTCTGGTCAGTTTAGGTTTCTAAAAAGAATTTCTCTAATATTAACTTTAGTTTAGAAGTAGATAGTTTTAAAAAGAAGTTTTTCAAACCTAATATAGCGAAATAACTATCTCTATACCATCTAAACTCAACTAAATTACTATTTCTAAGACTACTTAATCTATTATTATTAGTGTCTATATATAAATTATTTATAACATCCAAAAAGTAATCTAAAAGATTATTTCTTTTAGACTTCTTTTGAACTATATTCACAATCTCTGAGTTAGTGAAAAAGGATTTCCACCAACCTTTCAATTGCCTTAACAAGTAATTTACCATTATCTTAGTAATTGGAATTTATGAATATTTATAGATTTTACAGACTTTCAAATATTTTGTTGTCAGCTGACAACAACTACTAATCATTTGAAATTCTGTAAGTCCATCAGAATTCCATCTAAGTGTTTTTCTCTTGGAATGGATAGTGGATAAGTTATCAGAAGGTTTTGATAACTATACATCCACCCAGGTCAGTCTAAGATAATAATTTATTATCCTAGGGATCTTACTATAAGTTTATAGTTAGAAATTAATTTATCTTCAGTATTTTCTGAGATAAACAATTCACTAACTATTTTTTTTGTTAACTATTCTCTTATTCTCAGTATTTTTTGAGACTAAGAGGTTATTACTTTCTACAGAAGTACTAACTTCTGAAAGACTACTGGTTTCTAAGACTAAGAAATTATTAATATTTTTATCCTTAGAGAAACATGAAGTTTCATGAATCTCTTTAGATAAAAGGTTGGAACTAGACCTATTAAATGAGAGTGACGGATTTAAAGTCGACTGATTTAAAGATTTCAAATCAAATAAAGGGTCTGGCTTGAATAAATTATAAGTAGAAGCACAAGAATCAAATATAGAAGTATTTTCTTCAAGTGCTTCGTCAGAAGGAGTTTTGTCAATTTGGTTTAATATAATTTCATTTGATTCTTCCAAGAACTCCTTTTCTAATTGTGCTTCCGAAGGTCAAGTATTGGAGGTTCTTTAGTGATCTCTTCATTGATTTCATTTTCAATTGGTACCTTTGATTGACTGATGCCTAGGCTTGACTCAGCAGATAAATATAAAGATTCAGATTAATATCAGGATCATAAACAATCTCAATGATTTCATCAGAAGGATTTTCTTTAGTCAAGATTCTATCAGATTCTTCAGATAAATCATTTTCAGTTTTAACTTCTAAGAGATTGGGTATAGTATCTATCTTCATTGAAGAGTTACCAATCAGATTGGGTATAGTATCGATCTTTATAGAAAAGTTACTAATCTTAAATAATGAATTGTCATAATGATTCAGATCAAGTTCAGATTCTCTCTTTTCCTCTAAAAGATAATCCATCTGTGTCTCTTTAAGGGAGTAATCTCTACAATCCTATTGTTCTTGCTCAGGGATTATCTCAAAAAGAGTTTCTTTATGATTCTCAGTTATAATCTTTTGCAGACTAGTACTTATTTTCAGTAATTTGGGTTTATTTTTCTACAGTAGTGACCAACTTACTAGGTTCTAGAGTAACTTTAGTTCATCGGTAAAAATTCTAGCAGACTTTTGGCATCTCATTGGCTGAATATGTACCTTATCTTTTTCTAGATAGAGATATCACCCAGTTTTGAGAAAGAACCTTGATTCCAAACTCTTGATATTTAAGATTTACATTTTCAAGACCTTTAGGATAATACTTAATAAACCAGTCAAAGAAAAGAATATTTCTCTCTTCAACTCTCATTTGGGCAGACCATACTTCTCTGATGAAGTCTCATTTTTTCTTATTATAAATTCTATAAACCATATTTTCTTTTTGGTTTTTAATAGAATTAATGTTTGCACTAAGTAGTTCCCTATCTATTTGAAAATCAGCTATTCTAATATATCTATCATCTAAATAAGCACCAGATTTATCTCTAAATACTAATGGATAAGCAAGACACACTAGAATGAAAATGGTTCCCAAACAAGGAGTTCTCAACAAAATGATGCTACAGATTTCTATTAGATGGTAGAGTCAAGCCATTCTTTAGTAAAATTGTTTGGAAAATTGGAGTGCCAAAGAAGATCAAATACTTCACCTATCTCTGCTTCCATGATAGAATTCAAACAAAATCTAATCTACTCAAGAGAGGGTAGAAAGGTATAGAGGGCTACTCCTTATGTGGTTCACACCCAAAAATGGTGGATCACCTCCTGCTTTAGTGCTCATTCTCTCAATTAGTTTGGTTGATGCTTCTAAAAAATTTCATTTTAAAGATCTTCCACAAATCAATCCCTACTGTGGTGTTCTTGGCAATCAGATAAGGTTGTGCAAGGTCTACAGAAAGGAATGGATATTCTGATTGTTACGACTCAATAGACCTTATGGAAGGAACGTAACAAACAATGCTTTGCATATCATGCCTACCTTCCAAAATTTGTGGCCAAACAAGTTGCACATCTCTTTTTATCTTGGACAAACCACATCACTGGGGATGATTCCACTGTTATCCGATAGATCACAAATTGTATGAGAACATTATTGAAAATAGGCCTATAGTGGACACTGACAATCAGATGTGAGGAATTCAGAGATGGGAGAAAGGTGTCGATGTTGTCCAACAATATCTTTTCATAGATTGGATTACGTATTCCAACAGGACCATAGGTTGAAATTAGATAATCAATATCTCCTATAACCAAAACATAAACCTACAATGATATCTGCAAACCTGCAGTGCTTTCTGAAATTCCGTCTCTGAAAACCTATCTCTGAAACACCCTAAAACCTGAAACCTAGAAACCTAATAGCCTGGACATCTGCAAACATGGTAACCTAAAAACATGTAACCGCTTTCCCTAAAATCTGTATCTGCTCTCAACCTTGTTTTGTTCGGACATGAACCCAAGCTTTCTCAGCTTGAATCATCCCTCCATCTGCAAATACTCTACTACACTAATAAATAAGGCGGTATAACCTCCAATTCATCAAAAAGGAAAAAGAACATGCTCAACCCGATCCACTTTAATGATAATGATTGCTAGGGAGGCTTGACCCAAATGATCTTTTAAATGCTCATAAATGAAATACAAAATGTAAAAGAAAGAATCTATCTTCTTCTCACAGATAGAGGTAGAGAACTAATGAGAGTAGGAGAGTGGATTGTGGTTAGATATCCCAAGGCAGCATCCAAAGCGTATTTATAGACTATGTGTGAGTGATCGAGGAGGCACTACTGCTCGATGCTGATGCAATATTTGGAAACATTGCCAAGCCGAGCACACGCATGTGCATGTGTGGTCACCATCTGACTTCCACCAAAGCTTGACTTGGGCTTCCTGGGAAAAACATCCTATTTAAGCAAGGTGAATTGCTTTCGCATATCCAATGTGGGTTTGAAAAAATGAAAGAGCGTTAAGACATTGAAATAACTAACAAATGGGGATAAGATCAGGTTACTTTAAAATTAGATCTTTTATAAGTTAAACTCCAATAATCGTCCATACAATGTATAAATTTTGAGAAACATAAAGAGAAATATCAGGGCAACTTATACTAAGCAACAGATGAGATGCCTTGTGGACTTGAATCTTACTTAGGGTTGATAGTATCCATTCGAAAGAATCATAATAAAGTAGATCTTGAACTAGTTTTTTTGATTCAAACTTCAACTTATCACATATACAATATGGATCAATTTGGTCTTTATACGATCAATGTAATTTAAAGTCCTTGAGCCTAGTACCTTAATTTTTTATGAGAATTTTGTTAGGGTTAGTCTAACCCTCTAATCATGGCCTATCTGATAATTTTTCACATCGATAAATCCTCCGAGGTTATCTGTGACTTATAATATCCTATAGATTTCATACCTTAGACATTAAGAGTATATAACTCAATCTTTTCAAATTTATTTTCTCAATAATAAAAGCACTCATCAGAGGGATGCGAAGAGATATATTCCAAGAAAATACTCTAGTGCAATCACTCAATCAACTTTATTTCCACTATATTGAACCTCTTTCATGGGATCTCCAATTTAAGAAGTTGGAACACCCATTACTGGTAAGCAAGTGGTGGGCTTAAACTCCACATCCTTCGATAATTCTACCATTCCACTCTTAGATAAATCCTTGATTAATTGATTAGTTAAGTTTTTTTAGATCTAACAACTTCCAAGGAAATGTCATTACTTTTTTGAGTTGTCTTACAAATGTATGATGAATTAATCTAGATATATTAGTTTATCTTTTTATTAGTACTTTTTAGTTTATCAATTCTAGTATGGTCTTATCATCACAATGGACTGATGTGGCTAGAACCGGCTTACTAAAGATAGCTTTACGATAAGATTTTTAATCTATTTTGCCTCAATACATGTGGTACAATAATCAACTCAGCCTCCATAGTGTTTCGAGAGATAATAATTTGCCTAAAAGATCCCTAAGCTATGATAGTACCATCAAGATGAAAAGACATCCAGTTATTGATTGTAAATCAAAAGATTTGCCTAGAAGATCCCTAAGTTACGACAGCACCTCCGAGAAGAAAAGATATCTAGTTATTGATTTAAAATCAAAAAATTAATAATTTAAGTTGCATCACTATAACCCTCAACCATCTAAGCATGTCCAATATACAAAAAGGATAGATCAAGGGTTCCATTAAGACATCAAAATATACTTTCAATAGCAAACAAATGAGATTAATTTGGATTTTGGATATATCCACTTAATCTCCCTACAACATAGGTAATATTATGTCTTGACCAATTTGCCTTATAAAAAAGAGAACTTATGATCTAGAAGTATCCGCATCAATTGACTAGTTTGCCAAAATTCTTTTTAAGATAAATACTTGGATCTTAAGGAGTAGATATAGATTTTTGATCAAAATATCCAAATTAATCAATCATTTTTTTCATGAAATGAAAAAGACAGAGAGCTATCCCTTCAAAGTATTTACTCAGATTCATCAGTAGCTAGGATAATATCAGCTTCACCTAAGTCTTTTATGTCAAAGTGATTTGGAATGAATTATTTGACTTTAGATATAATTTTAAGAGAAGATCCAAAGATCAAAATATTGTTGATGTACAAGCAAAGATCACATAATCATCCTCAATGATTTTGGAATGGACATAAGTATCATGATCATTGATGGAAAAACCAAAGAAATGATGGTTCTATAAAATTTTTTATGCCATTGTTTGGATGCTTATTTTAGATTGTGTTGGTGCAAAAATCCACCGGTGTCGGAGAAGCTGGAGTCGAGGGTGCCGCGGTCACCGTCGGGATCTGCAAAAGGAAGTCTAAACCGGAGTTGGGGTTGCTCCGGCAAGACCCTCCGATGCTCAAGTTAGTTCTCTACCTCAATAAGAATAGAGTGCTCGAATGGAAATTTTAGCAGAGTTTTGAGATAGAGACTAGAGCTTAGAGAATAACATATCTGGGGATCCCTTTTTATA
>KE509881.1:19954-38885 GCA_000441515.1 Elaeis oleifera | reverse complement strand
GCCCCTTTGACCTAATCCCAACCAACTCTTGATTAGGTTTGATCAACTGCTCAAAATTGAAAAGAGTTCCATCCTGATCTAATCAATGACCCTAGTTATAGCTTAGTCTCTAAACCTAATTTGTTCGACCCATACTCAAAGCCTATATTTTATGCATTAAAATTTAGATCTTAAATTTATAATTTTAGATCATATAATTTTAATTCTTAATTAAGTGCATTATGTACATGGATTTAAGTTAAATTTAGAAATAATTTTTAATCTAAATAATTCATATTGTGTCTCATACAATATGATTGTCTGCAGAATTGAGTCGATTCACCCTAGTATACGAATCGACTTGTCACAGTGAGTCGACACAACACTGAGATAAAAAGAAATCATAGACCTAGCCTGCACAATTGAGTCAGTTCATCAACAAATGACCTGACCTACCAGGGTCTTGAGTTGACTTCAACAAATTAAGTCGACTTACCAAGCACTCGAGTCGATTCAATTGAGAATCGAGTCGATTCTACAAGCATACCAGTCATAGTTTCATATTTTCATGCGAACAAAGTCTAAAATTTTGGATCTAAGATTTTACAAAATTAAGTTTTAGATCGTATGCCAAATAATATATCAAATATAATATTTTAATGATCTAAAATATATAAAATACATGCATAATCTGATTTAAATCTAAAATATGTATCATATATAAATTTTTATTTGCTATTCATTTTCATGAAAATATCATAGTCGACACCCCTACACATCATAAGAGAGAACCTATCGAATGGACAATCGAGGGACTTTAATCTCTTCATCATCTTATGACCGGACGGCCATGGTGACTAACCCAATTCGATTACTAAGTTACTAAGAATTTAATCTAACATATCATATATATAATTAATTAAAATTAGATCTAATTATCTTTCACATATCAAATATTTGAACAATAACATTGAATCTATGCGTGTAAAAAAAATTTCAGCAATCATACTAGATCTAAATTAAACCCTAATTAATATTTTCAGATCTAAAACTAATTTCAGATTTGAATAATTTATGATTTATTTAGGTCTAAAATAATTTTAGATCTAAAATAATTCAGTAATCATATTACAGCATGTAGAAAATTCAGATCTAACCTTAATCGATGTTTTACATTGTTCTAGGATAACCATTCAGCATAACAGGATTATGCCAGGGCAACTTTATTTCAGAATGAGTAGATCATCAAACTAACCTTTAGATCTAATTTTATAAATCAAATTTTAAATCTGAGAGATTTTTATGTTCGTATCAGAACCTATGCTCTGATACCACTGTTAGAAAACTGCTACGATTTCGTATGTGTAGTTTAAAATTTTTGTAAACATCTAAGCAGTAAAAATAATAAATTAAAATATTTTTAATTTATTTATGTATCAGATCTGATCTAAAAATCATAGCAAAGATCTTGACACGAACATCCAACTACAATCTGAAATATGAAAAAGAAACAAATGGTTAGCAAAATCAATCAAAGATCAGATCTCCATATCTTGGATCCTGTGGATGTCCCGGGTTCTGATCGTAGCTGTGCAAGCGTCCAGCCTCTTCTGGTATCCATATAGAGATGTCTGATTAGAGCACTAAGATCACTGATGTGCTAGTACCTTGTAGATCTTGCTCCTCATCCTTGGATCTAGATCTCTTGTTTCAGATCTTGAAGAAGGAGATCGCTACACGAACTCTTTCATGCAGATCCGACGGGATCTAAACTAGATCATCATGAAGAGAAGAAAAACTCTTCTTTTTCTTTTCTTCTCTCTCTTTTCTCTTCTTAGATCTGATTACTATTAGATCTTGGCATTGGATGAAGGGGAGAAAACAAGAGGAGGCATTGGGAGAGGAAGTTATGATGTAAGAAAGAAGACTCTCTTCTTATTACACACACCCTCTCTCCCTCTTCTTATTTTTGTCACACCAACCACACCATATCCCACATACACCCTCTCTTTAATGCCCAAGAGATCTCATCTCATTTAATCTAAGGCATTGAAATCCAAATCAAAGATTGGAAAGGGCATGGAGATAATGATGTGATGTAAGAAAGAAATCTCCTCTCACATATAGCGCACGTCCCTCTATCTCTAATTTTTTGTCACATAAAATAATTCTTCCATATCCTAATTAGATAGATTTCTATCCTATTTTAAATTATATTCAAATAGAAAAAAATTTAAATGAGAAAGAATTCCAGATAAGGTGGGGCACCAACTATTGGTGCCCCCTCTCCTTCACGCGCACAAGAAGAAAGAGGCAACAAGAAAACCATCACCCACTTCCCTTCATGGCATGATTTTTGGAAAGAGAGTCCTAGAGAACTTGAGCTCTCCAAGTCATGATTCTACTAGTTCAAATTAGATCTCAATTAGATTCAAATCGAGTCTGAAACGAGCCGAATTTGAAAAGACTGTCAAGCCTGATTCAATCAAGCTTGTAATCCAAATTTGATTTGGATAATTAAACTCAATTAATATTAAATTAAATTAAGTTTATTTAAATTAAATCTAATTTAAATTAATTAAAACTTAATTTATAATTTAATCAGTTTAAAAAAATTATAACATTTGTAATTAAGTCTCTGCGCTAATAATTAGCAGCTGTCAAAACTGTAATGCTTACAATTAGCAGTTTCTAAAATTCAAACTATCAATCTGATTGATAATTCGAATATGATCCAAGCCATTGATAAGGTCATGCTTCTTTGTATATGACCTCTCAGTTTTTATTCTATCTGGTAGTGAGACATACCGTGATCTCCATCACAGTATCATCGAAACTCTTTTGATGGGCTAAAATGATTTCAACTTACCTCAACAAAGATCGTTGATCCAAAAATGATCTTAGTGAGTTCTCATGATCCATCAATGACATCTAGCAATATGTAATAGTAATCTAGTAAAATAGAAAAAGTGAATCCCTAGGTGCAGTTATCGTGTGATACATCCCTCTATCGTGAGTTCCAACTTGATGGAGGTCATGGAGGACTCGACAAATCCCATCGTTAGTCATATGCTAGATTAGCTCAACTCGAGTTCATTTATGAATCCTGTAAAATTTTTTTCAGTATTCACACTTACTCTAGCCAAAATTTTCTGAACTCAGTCTTACGAATCACATAGGACTTCTCTTTTCTACCAAGGTCGATAGAATTCATCTAGATGCATCCAACTCCAAACAGTGAACCTGAACCTATAATAGCCAACATACACAGCAAGGACCCAAATGGCTAGGGATCAAGAAAATATGCAGTCAAACTAAGTAGCTTCGCTGTGAATAGCCAACATACCGTAGGTCAAAGAACCAGTCACACCATTGCAGCATCGAGAAGACCTCTGATGAGTGAGTAGATATCCAAGTGGTTTCTCGTATTGGTCATGCTCAGTGTAAGTTATTCTCTAATAACTACTTGCACTCTCACCCCAGTGTCTCTACACCACAGACTCAAGACTCATCTGCCCTAAAGGGAGGTGATCTATGCACTGATCTTGAATGGATTGATCACTGTCCTCCGTGATGATCCTTCGATCGAAAGTATTTAGAAATTAGCTACTAATGATGTATATCTCAAATTCTCAAATACTTTGAGAATATATAAAATCATCTTTGTTAATTTCTATGACAAATCATGGACATAAAAGACATGATTGGTTATAAGGACTGCCCATCAAGTACAAAATATGTCCAAAAAAAAATATGTCAGCCAAGATTGGCTTCTAGGGCACACATCTAACATCCCCTTCTCCTGTTATCAGGAAGCATCGAAGAGAGGCCACTCTGGCAATAGATCGTGTTATTTTGTCATTAATGCTCATCAGTGGTCATGGAGGATGGGATCGTGGCATTTTCTTATTGGTGTTCATCGGTGGCATGCGGCAGTGGTAAGGATGTCATGGAATTACCTTATTCATCTTCTCAGCTGGCTGTTCTTTACTGGATTGTTCTTTTCCACTAAAGCACGTGTTTTCCCCTACATGAGTTTTATTCCAATCAATCGTTTATCTAAGGAGTACCTTCTCTTACTTTCCACTGACCACCTATTCAACAAAATTCCAATACAACTTCCTGGCCATCATTTTCCCAAATTCACTTTCTTCATCAAACAGTAAGAGGAATGGCATGCTTCTTCTCATTTCTTGTATTTTGTTCATGAATACATCATCCCCTTGCCCATGCTCAATCTTATGTCTTGACTTTTTCTTTTGATAGATTATTTTCAGTTATCAAGTCAGTTTGTTATTTGTTTAGATATCCATCTTTACCTTAAAGCCATGTACAGAAGGTGGTCGTCATCTTAGTTTCAAGACATTATTTGGCTACGGACTATTATTATATTCCCCAACTTAAGCTGTAGCTATATTTATCAGATCAGCTGTATTGTCTTCAAATTAAGTCCTTCATGCATCTTTTTGGGCACATGTTCAATATTTGCTAGTTCACTTTCTACTCATCTCTTCAATGTCATGATAGTATCAGATGTTTTTATGTTTCTAGCTTATCATATTTGAGGTGTACATCCATTATAATCTTATGCTTCTTTGTTATTGGTTTCTTGTATGCTTCTCGTATTTCTCATTTCCATCGGTTTTGGTCTATGTCTATAAAGTGATAATTCCTGTAAATTTTTAGTTTTCATACTTATAATGGGCTGCTATTATGTTTATATGGCAGCCTGTTTTTGGTTTGGTTGTATGTTCCATCTTGCTATAAATAGAGTTTATGCCTTTTTTCCTTGAAAAAAAAATCAGATGTGCTTATCTTTAAGTTATAATTTATTTCAAGTTGCGATCTATTGGATCTTTGGCAAAGAAATTTATCTTTTTAACTATTTCATAGATATTATATAATTAAATTTTTTGAGCAATGGTATGAAATGGTTAAATAAACATTATGTATTTCTTAGATTTTGAATCTTTCATGCCTACGAGTTTCTTGGATTTTGAATTTTCAAATAGATTTTTCAAATGGCACATCTCATAATGTGTTTCAAATGGCACATTTTAAAATATCTTCATCTAATTTGATATTTCTAGGTTAAAATTTCTATCAATACACAGTTGCATGATAGAATAATGATATAAAATAATTAATCTTTATTTATGAACTATGTAGGAAATGAGTTCCATGCAAGATACAAGTTTGACCTAGCAACAGATATAAGGTGCTCTTCAAGATGATTGGCCAGTGTAATTAATAATTTAAATAGTACATAAGGATGCAATAAAAGAGATGGGATTTGGTGGTATATTACATATACCAGTGATTAATCTCTATCATGTTCTTTTATCGTTGTTGAAAAGATGTGATCTCATTAAAAGATCGATTTTGATCAACAACATGGATATCCCTATCACAAAATGGGATTTATGTTGTATAGTAGGGTTGACTAATAAATGAGATGAGATATTAAGTTAGAAGCACAAATTCATTCCATTTTTAGTAGACATGTATGCTATAGATGGCACAAAATAGATCACTATAAAATACTTAGTTTTGTGTATCAAGAATAATAATGATGGAGATGAACATTTTAAAAGAAGGTTCACACTTTTAGTAATAGGTGTCTTTCTTGCCCCAAGGACAAAGGCTGATATTCCTATTTTCTATTTAAATATAGTTAAAGATGTCAACCATATTTGTATATATAATTGGGTAAAATTCATCTTAGATTTTTTCATTTTGAATATTATAAAGGTATAGTCTGGGAAGGCAAAATATCTACAAGGGTGCCTTACATATCTTTAGATTTGAACTTTTATATAATACTCAAGTAATCTTATTATTATTTTAAATTTATTTCACTTAATTTTTTGGCTTGGAATGTTCTGTATGTAGTTTTGGTACTATGAGCATATTTGGATTTCTCTTTCTAGATCCATCATTATTCTCATACAGATCCTCTCATGGCTTACTGGACAGAGGAGCATTATAGACAGAAAGAGGAGTACGAGATGGAGCATAGATGGGATGATGGAGAGGTGATCATGCATTTGGGGCTTCTTGAGAGAGAAGAGCCTCTCTGGTTAGAAAAGAGATCGAGAAGTATGATGGCAATTGTTATGGATCCCAAGTAATATCTAAAGAACTTTTATGGGTTTGTACATTTATTATGTATGTCAAGCTAATAAGACTTTATATAGAAAGAGAAGCAAGCTTTGTTTGGATCAAATGAGTTACCACATAATTTTAATTCAAGAGCTCCCATTAAAGAGGGTCCTTCTGACACTTGTGAGGGTAGTGAGCAGCTTAAGGTGCAAGGCTACATTCAACTTTCAGAGGTACTTACATTTGAATTTATTTCTTATCTTGATATTCATCAATGGATAGCATGAGTAGTTATATTTGTTATATTAACAGAAAATGGTTCTTCTATTTTATAATGTTTATCGTATATCAAACAATAACAATATTGCTTAGAGAGCAAATTTGATCAAGGAATCTTAGTAATGCAAGAAATATTTAGGTATGCATATAGTGAAAAGATTTTTGCGCTATGAATGATTAAGAACTACATGGATTCAATTTATTGCTTCATAGGAGATATTCAAAAGGCTAGGTGATAAGGAACAAACTCAATCTATGAATCATATACCATGTGTGCACTCGGGATCAGAGTTGCAGCATGATGTTTCTCTGACATGCCATGAGACTACTTTCATGCCGGTAGTGATGCCGATTTCACTCAAGAGGAAGAGAAAGAGAACCATCTTCTTATAGAAGTCTTGCAACTTTGTCATCTATCATTGTTCAGAGAGTAAAGGCAAGGTACTAGAGGAAGGCTAGTTCATATATAAGATCTTCCTAAATAGTAGAATCAAAATAGTGGAGGAAAAAGTTGATAAAAGTATCGAAAGAAGATCGATTACATTGTGCCAGTGGTAGAGTTTCACCATCTAGAAGTACTTTAAAATAGAATTAGTGAATGAAAGCATGCCCAATGATTCCGTTAGGATAGTTGACAATGTGTAAGTTGGTTTCAACTCTAAAGCTCTAACATATCCGACTACAATAAACTTACACTACTTGAGAGGACATCTCTTAGATATATGAAATTCTATGTATCATCCATTGAAAAGATAATGGTGTCCATGAGATGATGTTGATGTCAATGAAGAGAAAATATCCTATCTAGCCAAGATTGCATGGTTGAATGACAATGTACGTTATTATTATTGGATTTATACTTTCTTCTTATAATGTATGCTACTATTGAAAGAATAGTGTCTTACAAGCCAATCACATCGATGATGCGATGAGACTATTCTGTATAATCTTCCTACTCATGTGTATGATATTATTTATTTTATATTTATGAGGTATTATGTTTCAACATTTGCTGTATCATATTATTTAATTATAATTATGACAAACCTCATAGATTAGGGCAATGATTTTAAGATCATGATGAGATCATGTCAGTGAGATCTAAAATCTTGATAGTTTCAGTCTAAAATATTTTAAATTATAGGATCATCGAGTTGGAGATAAATGATATTGATAAGACTGGCACATCCTATGTATGCTCGATAGAGAGAGTGATTGATCTCACAATCACTTAATGATGACACTAATATAAGAATGTAGGTGCTCATTGAAGAAAAAGTTTACTGAACTAATCCATAGAAAGAACATCTGATGGAGTCTTATCAGCATGTCAAAAGATGGTTCTCTAGTGGAAGTAGTGTAAGTGATCCTTAGACCTGAGATCACCATGGTACCTTATGTATGTGGATCCATACTTTGGTTCATACCATAACATGACTCTTCGAGATATGTGTGGGATGTTTTGAATTTAGTAAAGTATATATGGAGGTTGTGAGTGGTCAATAAGAAATCGGTTACTCTTTGTAAGAGGAAAGAACATTCTATATAGTCTCATAGGATGATGACTCAGAGAGTCTCTAACCAGAGTAGAGATCAACAGTAGAAAGAGTTTCTACTGGTTCATCAATCGAGTCATCATTATCAGATTAAGATACATATGGATAGGTATTTAGGCTTGACATATTTTCATGCTCACAGTTTGTCTGGCATGTTGTATAATCGAAGGGTTGAATTACACGGTAACTCATCACGGAAGGATATTTTTGATATTTCTATCAAATTTCATGTCTTATGGGTAGTCATAACATATTGCTAGATATCAATCTTAACATGTGGACTCACAAGAATTAAAAGAGTTTAATTTAAAATTAATTCGAAAGTATTCTGATTAATTAATGCATTTGGGCTGACCTAATCTAATCGGATTGGATTAGGTCATGAGCCTGAGTCTACTGCTGGCTAGATATGAAATCCAATAGATCACACACATTAAAAATTTGATCTTGATCTAGTCTATTTGAATTTATTGTAAATCTTATGGATTAATTAAATTACTAGCATATAAATTAATCCAAGTTTCCATTTAGGTTTGGTGTAAAGGTGTTTATGCTAACCCTAATCTTATTGCCTTGACCTATTTGGATTAGGTTTGAACCTATGAATTTTTAGGTGGCTTATCTGATTTGCATAGAAGAGTTTCATGTGAATCAACCTCCTCCATACCTTTTATTCCATGCCAAAATAAATGGGATGCCCCATGGTTTTGCATTAAGAAGGAGAGTTCGTCTTATTTGGGTCTCTTAACCAACTTCCTTAGTTTCCCACGCCATCACTTCATATCCCACACCTTTTTTATTTTTTGCACCATCAAATGATGCTTAGAAAAGCATGGGCATAGAAGGGGAGGAGTCCTTTAGTATGAAGGCTCCTCCATGCCATTTGTTCTCACATGATGAATTAAATCACCGCATCAGAAAGCCAAGCGCCAAGAGTTGGATAATGCACCCCTTCCTTTCTATTTAAGGGGGCACTCCACTTGACTTTGTGCGTGAAAACAAGAGGGCCTTGGGCATGGGTTCTTGTTAGAAAAGAAAGAAAAAATCAAAAAAGAAGGAGGAAAAAAAGATGAGAAAATAGAAAGAAGAGATGAGAGAAAGGAAAGGCAAGGGTTGCTTATCCTTGGATTCAAAGTTTCCAATAGTTGGATTTTGAATCATTTGTGGTGGTGAGATCTTTTGAGAAAAGATTTCTGGCGTGATACTAGTCGAGGTTCGAAGGCAAGGTAGTACATTCAGTTCTTGAAAGGAAACTAGCAGTGAACTTGTGAAGAAGGCTACAGCGCTACATCTATTGGAAAGGACCTTGATCCATCCTGTGTGGATCACCATTGGAAGATGCCTATTTTGGTGTCTTATAGAGATCATTCTATCACTAGATCATCATCTTCAAAAGGTATATCATCTACCTTATTGCATGTTTGATTTGTTTGATTGAAATCTACAAGGTGTTCTTAGGATTTGTTCCGATTGTCTTGTTTTAATTGTTAAAATTTGTTCTATGCATGTAAAAATTTTTGAAAATCATTTTCACTATATGATCGAAATCCAATATTGGTATTAGAGCCACCCTTGTTAGAGTCAATCAAACAGATACTATTTTGTAATACAGATTAGCTCTTATTCATATGATGCCATCTTGTTTAATCAATTACTTGCATCAATCTTTAAACCAAATTAATTTGACCATGATCATAGTTAGACTTTAAATTTTAGTTGTTAAATTTAGAATTTATCATTATCTGAAATTTTATGATCATGGTAGATTGATGTTTTAATCAATTTTATTAGGGTGTATTGTTTTAGCCCAATTATTGACTTGGTCAAGCCTAATTAGCTTAGGGTTTGAATTAGTTTTAATCTAAATTGTATTATGATTCAATGTGATGGCCCAAGTCAAATTTGACATCTAAATTGGACCAAGGGTTGGGTCCAAAACATAGTGAAATGATATTGGCTCAAATGTTGAACCAAAGTTATAAATACACCTACATGATTTTGGCAGAGGCATGTGAATGATATTACAATTTGAATAGCATGATATATTGCATGATATTGTTATGATATTGATTAGATCAAATTCATGTTATGTCAAAATTTGATTTTTTACTTAGTGTTTAATTGCTGGTTTGGTGCATCCTTGGTTAAAAATAATATTATCTTATCCATGATCAAAACCCTGGCATGATATTCCATGACCTTAAAACTTACGTGACAAATGTAGGCAAGATCTAATGATCTGAATTTTCATGGAATTGTAGCCTCGTGCATGTGATGCATGTGACATAGGGTTGTTGCATGTGATGCTCACACCCTAGACCCAACGATCGGCCATCATCGATTAGGCATTGATCATGGTGGGGTCTTCCATCATCATTCCTGACCTAGGCATGTAGGCAGCTGAAAAAATTGAATCATGGAAGGGATGCTTCAAACTTGAATTAGGATTTTTGTGGATGGGTTTGATTTGACTATAATTCAATGGCTTAATATGATTAGGGTTATGAATATAGATCAAATTAGATTCATAGTTCTAATTAGATTAACAATTTTGTTCAACTAAGTTGACCTAATTGTCATTGACCTAATATAATTAGGACTTATGTCTTAGTTGTTCAAATCTTAGCAAACCTAATTTGATTAGGATTTATTTAAGAATTGGTTAACTTATCTTAAGAGGGTGACATATGGTTAACTCAAAATTAAATTAGATTAAAAGTTAAACCCGAATCAAAATTTTAGATGGGTCCTGTGCCCATGAATTTAAACATCTTAAGTCACATGATCATAAATGATATCACAATAAGAATAATATGGGTAGTTAATTATCAAGCTTTATAAAGTTGTTAAAATTTGCATAATGGATGGTTATAGACTAAGAACACCCATTTGATGGATATATCTGTGAATGTATCTATGATGTTTGATTGTATGGATGCATCTGCAATGGTTGTAATTTTTTAATAGGGACTGGATGCCCCTGATGCATTTATATTTTCAGCTGTATCTTTCTGTTTCTTTCTTTGTATATTTTCAACTGTTGGTTGGGACTTTTACATATTGATATAAAAATTAAGATAGAAATTTATTATAATATATAAAATTATTTTTTATATTTATGGATAAAAAAGAATACGAGCATTCATCGAAGCCTTCATGGAGATGAAGCTGCACTATCAGTCGGCTAAAGGGCCTAGGTGCATAAAGATCGACTATGAGATGGTTCAGTCTGTGATGCACCTAGGATAAGACCTGTAATCCATCCAAGTGGCTCAGATGAATTACACTAGAAAAGTCTATAATCATCCAATATTATTATTTACTCTTATATGCTGGTAGTTAAATTAATATTATTGTTTGTGATGGATTTATATGTTATGGATGTGCCTGAGGCCTAAGTCTCTCATTTAAATTATATTAAGTCATAATAGTGAAGTATTAAGAACACTACTCATGTCTTCTTTCATGCTAAGCCAATATTACATCAGGAACCATAGTAGGTTTGTTGTGCAAACATAAAGCTTATGGTGAGGACTAACGTGATACTGTTTTGGTGTATAATGATGCTTATGGTATTTTAGCTCATGCTAAGTATATAGAGTATATCAAAACTGTAGTGAGTTTGTTGTGTTATCCACAAGGCTTGCTATAGGACTTGATGTGATATTGACTTAGTGATGCTTATGGCATATTTGGATATTGCTGTCATATTATGCTATTCACAAGGATAGTATTATTCAGATATAACTATATAGGAATGAAGGATAAGACTTAATTAAATACTATAGTTTGTTGTACTATCCACAATGCTATAAGTATTTTAGAGGCAAAAATTATATTAAAATTGTATGAGATGCAATAGGTATGAGTTACCTATCCTTGAATTCATAGAAGTTTGTTGTGCTATCCGTAAGGCTTATATAAGAAATTAGAATCTCAACCCGCTAAGAAACTTGACGACAGGGCTTCTCATTTTCCATATTAGAGGGCTATAAAATTTGCCAAATTAGTGAGAAACATGATTAGATAAAAAACCTCATCTAATTATGCATATCATCATGAGTAGTCTCTTTATATTTTTGTTCTCATAAATTCATCTGCATCTTCACTATCACTGCATGATATATTTGATACCTTAAATTGATCGAACCACATGGATTGATTGAGGAATCTAAGAATAGTTCTCACTTAGGAGATAATCTCCTATTCTTCTAATCTTGATTCCATCGAAAATGATGCTTTAGAGGAGGAAAGAACCGTATATGAGATATAACGGGATGATAGTATGATTGTCAAGTGTATCCTAATTAATTTAATCTTGCGATTAAGTCAATTAGGTTCTTTTCATAGATGATGAGTTGAAGCAGAATTTGATCCTGCAATCACTCCCTAATACCTTCTCTTAGTTTATGGATAGCATCACCTAGGAGAACAAGGTAAAGAATGTCTTTACCATAGGTACCTATTTACATTGTAGCAATGTTGAGTATTAGAAAATAAATTGTAAGAGTTGTCTTGCAAGTGTGAAGAAGTAGCAGATTGCAAATGTTACATTTGCTAAAAATTTGTATATGATACAGACTAATTTATCATTGAGTACTTTAGCTTTGTTTCTTGGGTATAAGGTACCTCTCATGGTTTTCACTTATGCAAGTTGTTGTAGGAATTGTAAAGAATCAAAAAACTGAATAAAGATGACTTCAAGCCATTTGGTGCTAGTGGAGAGTCTATCTAGGCCTAAGCTATAGAAACCTTTTTATGTTAGAATTTTCTTCAAGCAAAGCTTTGAAACTAGTGGATTGTTATTATATGCCTAAAATTATCAAAATATTATTTCATTTTTTTTGTTATTGGAACATCGTTTTGAAATTAATGTAAAAGGCAAAGGTTGCTCTCCTTCTGATAAATTTTGTGGCTATGAATTTTATGATAATGGTCTCATATTTCTATCACTCAATGATAATATTCTTCATATTGATGAGAATAAAAAAAAATAAAAATATGTGAATGTCACATAATTCTGGCATTGCCAGCTTGACCATATTAGTGAGTCAAAGATAAACAAGTAATACAAAGAAGAGTTTTTTGATCTATATAATTTTGAATCATATAAAATTTATAAATCTTATCTCATAGATAATAAGATCAAGATCCCATTTACTCGATATGGGGATAGAGCAAGCAAGCTGTTAGGCCTTGTACATATGGGTGTTTGAAGGCTAATAATAACTCAAGCCAGAGATGGACACCCTATATGAGATATGGTGTGATCCTTAATATGCTTCACAGACCTTCCAATCTCATTCGAGAAAATACCTTAGAATTATTGTAATTATTTTGAATAAGGTACAATCAAAATCTATTACTAGCATCTGCATATAAGATATGGGGCTGTCTTGCTTATGTGAAAAGAGTTGATATATATAAGCTCAGTACTAGATCAGATAAGTACTGATTTATAGGATATCCTAAGAAAGTATGTGATACTATTTCTACCATCTTACTGAACAAAAGATATTTGTCAGTAAACTTGCAACTTTTTGAAGAAAGAGTTTATCCAAAAAGGGGGCTGTGGAAGGATAATTAAACTTGAAAAGTTCAAGACCTACAAACTATCCCACAACAACCTGTGGAGAGTCCACAAGTTGATCCTCAACCAAATGTGCTCACTTATGAGGCACAACCACGACACACACCTCCTCTCCGAAGATCAAATAGAGTACGTAATATATCATTCTGATATAGATTTATCATTGAGAATGACAATATGCCACACATCATTGAGAATGATGATTTCATGACTATTCGGATATTGTCATGAATAGAGACTCATACAGATGGCTTGAAGCCATGAAATCCAAAATGAACTTCCTATATTTGATGCACTTGTAGGTGTGACCCAATAGGCTACTAACAAGTATATCCATCCGAATTTTGCTTGCTATAGCTGCATACCAGCTAGAGAGTTTATTTCTACTGGGAGGGCAAATCTATTTATGGATTAAAGTAAGTATCGAAGAGTTGGTACATCTATTTTGATGAGACAGTCAAATTGTTTGACTTCATCAAAATATGAACGAATCAAGTGTGTACAAGAAGACAAGTGGGAGACCCATTAACTTCTTGATTTTGTATGTGGATGATATATTGTACATTAAGAATATTGTCTCGATGATGTACTCGATCAAGACCTATCTATCACAAAAGTTTTCATGAAAACTTGGGTGAAGCATCCGATATACTTGATATATAGATCTATAGAGATAGATCTATGTGGATGCTAGGCTTGTCCCAGTCTAGGTACATTAATCTCGTGTTGAAGAGGTTCAACATGGATGGATATAAAAGAGGTTTACTTACCTATGTACCAAGCCTGATGTAGCTTATGCCTTGGGCATAACTGTTAGATTTCAGACAGATCTAGGAGAGGATCATTGAAAAATCATGAAAAGTATTCTCAAATACTTAAGAAGTACTAGAGAGCAGTAAATTAGAAGAGTTTCAGACAGTAAACTGTAGTTGACTCAGTAAATTACTGCAAATAAAGATTACTAAAAAAGTTGCCTGATAAAGAGTTCATCACTAGGTTGGTGTAGTCTCAGCTAAAATTCATGCACATCCTAAGGCATTTTCACCTCATTCATGATGTGATCATAGAGTAAGTTGATATAAAGAACTACATAATAGATTAGTTCACTAAGTTTTGTCACAGCAGCAGTGTGATCACCATCTTGATAGCATGGGTATCAGGTACAGAGGTGATTAACTTTAATGTAAGTAGAAGATTGAAAGAATAGTACCTTACAAGCCAATCATATGGGTGATGTGATGGGATTGTTCTATACAATCTTCTTACTGATGTGCATGATATTGTTTATTTTATATTTATGAAGCATTATGTTTCATCATTTGCTGTATCATATTATTATTTAATTATGATTATGACAAACCCTATAGATTAGGATAATGATTTTAAGGTCATGATGAGATCGTGCCAGCGAGATCTAAAATCTTAATAGTCTCAATCTAAAATATTTTTAATCATTAGATCATCGAGTTGGAGATCGATGATACCGATAAGGCTAGTACATCCTATGTATGCTCGATAGAGAGAGTGATTGATCTCACAATCACTTGTATGGTGATACTAATACAAGAGTATAGGTGCTCATTGAAAAATGAGTTCACTGAACTGATCCACAAAGAGAACATCTGGTGGAGCTTTATCAGCATGTTAAAAAATAGTTCTCTAATGGGAGTGGTGCAAATGATCTTTAGACCTGAAATCATCATGGTACCTTATATATGTGGATCCATACTTGGTTCATACCCTAACATGACTCTTCAAGATATATATGGGATATTCTAGGTTTGGTGAAGTATGCATGAAGGTTGTGAATGATCAATAAGGAATCAGTCACTCTTTGTAAGAGGAGAGAACATCCTATGTGGTCTTATAGGATGATGACTTAGAAAGTTTCTGGTCAGAGCAGAGATGAATAGTAGAAAATTTTTATTAGTTTATCAATCGAGTTATCATCATCAGATCGAAATATATATGGCTAGATATTTAGACTTGACATGTTTTCATGTCCATAGCTTGTTTGGGATATTGTATGATCGAAAGATTGAATTACATAGTAACTCGCCATGAAAGGATATTTTTGATTTTTCATCAAATTTCATGTCTTTTGAGTAGTCATGACATGTTGCTCGACATCAATCTTGACTTGTGAACTCAAAAAAATTTAAAAAAATTAAAACTTAATTAAAAGTATTCTGATTAATTGATTCATTTGGATTGATTTAATCTAATCAGATTGGTCTAGGTCATGAGCCTAAGTCTACTGCTGGCTAGATATGGAATCCAATGGATCATACACATTAGGAATTTGATCTTGGTCTAATCTAATTATATTTATTGTAAATCCTATGGGTTAATTAAATTGCTAGCATATGAATTGATCAAAGTTTCTAATTGGATTTGGTGCAAAGGTGTTTGTGCTAACCTATTCCTATTACCTTGATCTAATTAGATTAGGTTTGAACCTATGGATTTTTAAGTGGCTTATCTGATTTATATGGAAGAGTTCCATGTGAACCTCCTCCATGCCTTTTATTCCATTCCAAATAAATGGGATGCCCATGGTTTTGCATTAAGAAGGAGAGTTCTTCTTATTTAAGTCTCTTAACCAACTTCCTTAGTTTCCCATACCATCACTTCATATCCCATGCCTTTCTTATTTTTGCATCATTAGATGATGCTTAGGAAAGTGTGGGCACAGAAGCGAAGGAGTCTATTGGATGTATGCCCTAAAAGTCAATCAGATCGACACATTAATTCTTTCTAAGACATAATTTTGTACTTGATCTAATTAGTTAAGATAGTTAATTCCATTCATATAATATATGTGTTCATGAATCGTCTAGAAAATTAATAAGATGATAACATATATTCTCAAAAGTTGAGAATTTGAGGCATGTGTCATTGATGGTTAATTTTCAAATTGCTTTTGATTGAAGGATTATCATGGGGATGGTGATTGATCCAATAAGATTGGTATCCGGATCATTTTTCTTAAGATAGATGAGTCTTGAGTCTATAGTATGGGGACACTAGAGCAAAAATGTGAGTGTTTGTTAGAGAATAAAGGTACCGAGCATGATCAATACGAGAAGTCACGTGGATGTTTACTCACTCATCAGTAATATTCTCGATGCTGTAGTTGTATGAGTGGTTCTTAGACTTGCGGTACCTCGACTGTTCACAATGAGGTTGCTATAGTTTGACTGCACCAAAATACGATCTCCTAGCCATACAAAATCTTGAGATGTATGTCGCTTGCAGTAGGTTCATTGTAGGAATAGTATATGTACTAAGATGGGATCTATCGACCTTAGTAAGAAAGGAGTAATCCTATGTGATTTATGAGATTGAGTTTGAAGACCTTGGTCAAGGCAGTGTGAATGATGGATGCTTCAGATTTTACAAATAAACTCAAGTTGAATAAATCTTATATATGACAGACAATAGAGTTTGACAGATTTTTCATGATCTTCATCTTGTAGGGACTCATGATAGAAGAACTGATCACACAGTAACTACGTCTAGAGGTTCATCCTTCTGTTCTGTTGGATTGTCACTATATGCTGCTAGACTTCACTGGTGGATTATGGGACCAATGAGAATTATTTTGATGGTCAATAATTCTCGATTATGGAGTTGAAATTATTTCAATCTATTGAAAGAAATTTTAATGATATTTTGATAGAGATCAAAATATTTCTCACTATCAGAAAGAATAGAATCTATGAGGTCACACATAAAGAAGTCCTGATTGATCGGACTGTTGAATCATGATTTCGAATTGTAAATCATAAGTGATCTTAATTATCAATTTGATTGATGATTGGATTAAAATATAAAAGTTACATTGAAGACTTACTAAGAGTTAGTAAGTTATAAAAAGACTAAATTATAATTATTACATATTATTTGATTTGATCAAATATTAAGATTGGATCTTAATCAAATTAAATCAGATTTAATTTGATTAGTTTATTTGAGTTTGACTCAAATTAAGTTTCATTAATCTAATGGGACTAAATCTAATGGACACTTGACTCAAACCTATCTAGATTAGATTTGACCTAATCTATAGCCATATTTGATTTGGATAAAGTCTTAGTCAATTTAAATCAGATTTAAGTTGATTAAATCTGATTTTAATTTGACTTGAATTGGATTCCATTAGTCTAATGGGATTGGACTTAATCCAATCTACATTGGACTCCAATTTTCACTTGGATTTGGACTCTAACTGAAACCTTAACTAACTCCCTTTAAGGATAAGAGGGGCGCCTACCAAAAGATGGAAGGAGGAGGAGGACCTGGGATGCGAGTCCTAGCCTGGGTCACGCGTCTCGCCCTGGGACGTGCATCCCAAGGTAGTAGGAGGACCTGGGATGCGGGTCCCAGCCTGGATCGTGCATCCCACCCTAGGACACATGTCCCAAGGCAGCAAGCATGGAAAAATGAGAGATGATGCTGCAGCTCTTTAGGTTGGCATGTGAGTGTTGTTTCTCTTCTTTTTTACAAATAAAAGTTGGTTGTTGAAGGTAAGATCTCTCTCTTTCTCCCTTGTCTTATGTTCAAGAGTTGAACATCTTTCCTCTTTCTCTCCTTGTCCAAAGAGTTGGACATGTCTCCATCATCTTCTCCTCCATACATGTTCAAGAGTTGAACATGATTAAAATCAGATTTGATCTGATTATTTTAGTCTATGAGATGGACGGTTCTCCTCTGTACGTGTTCAAGAGTTGAATATGACTAAAATTAGATTTGATCTGATTTTTGCCTCTTCCTATTGATTCATGAGATGGACAAAAGTTCTCCTCTATCTTTTCTTGGATCTAGTCCAAGAGTTGGACAAGATGGAAGAAGAAAGAGATTAGATCTCTTATCTTTTTTAATAGATCTTTGATTTTCTCTTAAGAAGAGAAAAGTGAAAAAAAATCATATGTGATCTGATTTCATCATCCTTCTATTGATCTGATTGATTCTCTTGAGAAGAGGATCAAAAGATCAATCCGATTTGACAATCCAGAAAGCGATCTCTACAATGGAGCTAACACTCCGGAGAGATCGAGTCTTTCTGATCAGATCAATGTTGGTGGATATCTGTAGAGGTCGAATGCGTTGATTGGATCTATAATTTTTATGCAGATCAATCTAGGTCAATTTCAACTTTTATTGCATTCATGATTGTTAAAGTTAAAAATCTACATATTCCGATCTTCGCATGCATATCTCGAAAGTTAGACTTTCTTCAAGTGGTATTAGAGTCATAATTTATTTCACATGCATGTTATTAAGATCAAAATGTCAGATCTTTAGGTTTAATAAATTAGATTAGATCTAATTTAAATATAAATGAGATGTGTTAGATCTAGATTATACATGAGATATATATGCATATTGTTAGATGTGTGCCCTAGATGCCAGATTGGCTGAC
>KE509876.1:0-12206 GCA_000441515.1 Elaeis oleifera | reverse complement strand
AATACAAATGATGGAGGGATGGTCACTTTGGAGATAATAGCAAAGAAAGATAATTAGCATAGATAACATTGATATCACTCCCTCCAAATTCATAGAAATATTTATTAGTTGATGATCTTAAACATAATCTTTTAAGCATTAGTCAACTTTGTGATAAGGATTACAAAGTTATCTTTAAATTTTTTTGTGCATTGTAACTAGCCCCAATATTGATGGCATTAGATTTATTGTGCATAGACATGGTAATGTTTACATGATAGATTTGAATGATCTTTCTATGCTAAACATGCAATGTCTAGTAGCCATGAATGCCAACATCAATGAGACTAGTTTACTTTGGCACCATAAGCTTGCAAAAATTAGTATGGATTCTCTTTCAAAACTTATCAGAAAGGATTTAGTTGTTGGTTTGCCTAAATTCAATTTTGAAAAAGATAGAGTTTGTGATGCATGCCAACTAGGTAAATAAACTAGAGTTTTTTTCAAATCTAAAATTATGGTTTCAACTTCTAGGCCATTAAAATTGATGCATATGGATTTGTTTGGACACACTTGAACTACAAGTTCAGATGGTAAATATTATGGTTTATAATTATTGATAATTTTTCTCATTTATATGGGTTTTTTTTTAGCACATAAGGATGAGGCTTTTCATGTTTTCTCTAAATTCTATCAAAAAGTTACAAATGAAAAGGGTTTCTCAATTCTAAACATTCGAAGTGATCATGGAATTCAGTTTGAAAATCTAGATTTTAAAAATTTATGATGAAAATGACATTGTTTATAATTTTTCAGCACCTA
The DNA here is from genome assembly GCA_000441515.1 of Elaeis oleifera. Taxonomy (NCBI): domain Eukaryota; kingdom Viridiplantae; phylum Streptophyta; class Magnoliopsida; order Arecales; family Arecaceae; genus Elaeis; species Elaeis oleifera. Next base: position 11,405 of record KE509876.1, on the reverse strand, counting down.
GGATATCCCAACAAAATGAGTGGTAAAAAAAAATAGAATCCTTAAAGAAATGGCCCATATCATGCTATGTGAAAGCAACCTCTCAAAATATTTTTGAGCAAAAGCAATTAACATGGTATGTTACATCTTAAACTTTGCTCTAATTAGATCCATTTTAAAGAAAACACCTAATGAACTTTGAAAAGGAAGAAAACCAAACATTGGATATTTTCATATTTTGGTTGCGGATGTTTGTTTAAATAATGACAAAGATAAATTAAAAAATTTGATACTAAATCTGATGAAGTAATTTTCTTGATTATTCTACTACTAGTAAAATTTTAGAGTTTTAATAAAAGACCTTAGTTGTAGAAGAATCAATACATGTTATTTTTATGAGACTGATGATCTTTCATCAGAAAAGAGAGAAGGTATTGATGATGCAGATCCAATTATTGAAGGAATGAATAAGCTCACCATAAAGAATTCAACAGTCCAAAATGAGAAAGATCATGAGGACAACTTGAGGATGAAAGTGAAGAAGAATAAGATCAACAAGAGCAACCTCAAGGTACACATAATCTTCTAAAAGAATGGAGATATGATCACAATCATCCCAAAGAATTTATTATTGATGATCCTTCTCATGGGATAAGAACTCATTCATCACTTAGAGATGCATGCAATTACCTTACTTTTGTTTCTCATTCTGAACCAAAATCATAGATGAAGCTGAAAAAAACTATAATTGGATTAATGCAATGTAAGAGAACTTAATCAATTTGAAAGAAATAATGTATAGACCTTAGTAACTAGATCTAAATATCATCCCATAATTGAAACTAAATGGGTATTTAGAAACAAGCTAGATGAAATGGAAATGTAGTTAGAAATAAAGTAAGATTGGTGGCTAAGGGATATAACCAAGAAGAGAGAATTGATTTTGATGAGACTTTTGCACTGGTTGCTAGATTAGAAGCCATTAGACTCTTGCTTGCTTATGCTTATTTTATGAACTTTAAATTATTTCAAATAGATGTGAAAAGTATTTTTTTAAATGAATATATTACTGAAAAAATATATATAGAGCAATCTCTTGATTTTGAAAATCATACTTTCCTAACCATATTTTCAAATTAAACAAAGCACTATATGGTTTAAAATAAGCACCTAGAGCATGGTATCAAAGTCTAAATAAATGTTTGCAAGATAATAATTTTTCAAGAGAAAATATAGATACGACTCTTTTATAAAAAAAATCATGATGATATTTAGTTATGCAAATCTATATTGATGACATTATATTTGGATCTACTAATGAAGCTTTATATCAAGATTTTGCTAAGCTCATGCAGAGAGAATTTGAAATGAGTATAATGGATGAACTCACATTCTTCTTTGGGCTCCAAATTAAACAAACAAAGAAAGAGATCTCCATCAATGAAAGCAAATACACAAGGGAGCTACTAAAAAAATTTGGAATAGAGATCTCAAAGAGTAGTGGCACCTCTATGAGCCCTTCATGCAAGCTTGACAAGGATGAAGGAGGTAAAAGTGTTGATTTAAAGCTTTATAAAGGTATGAATGATTCATTATTATATCTAACTACTAGTAGATCGAATATCATGTTTAGTATTTTTATGTGTACTAGATTTTAATCAGATCCTAAGGAATCATATTTAAATATTGTTAAAAGGATCTTAAAATACTTAAAAGAAACTCAAACTTTAGGATTATGGTTTTCTAAAAATTCTTCAATAGATTTGATTGGATATTCAAATGCAGATTTTACAGGATGTAGGTTAGATAGAAGAGTACTAGTAAACTTGCCAATTTTTTGAAGTTAACTTACTCTCATGATTTAGCAAAAAGCAAAATTTGATGGCATTGTCTATGACTGAGGCCGAAAATATTATAGCTGGAAGTTGTTATGCATAAATCTTGTAGATTAAGCAATAACTTGAGGATTTTGGTATCAAATTTAACAAAATTTTCATAAGATGTGATAATACTAGTGTAATAAATTTGACCAAAAATCCTATACAATATTCTAGATCCAAGCACATAGAGATTAGACATCATTTTATTAGAAAATATGTTCAAAATAATGATGTGATGCTTGATTTTGTGTGTTCTAAAAGATAATTGGCTGACATATTCACTAAGGCATTAAGTGAGGATAGATTTTGTAAAATTAGGAGAGAATTAGGAATTCTTGATCTGTTTGCCTAAGTATCATTCTTTAATTCCATCTTTCCTCTTTGGTTCAATCTTTAAAGCCTCAATTTCATTGCCTTAAGCTCAAACTACTTATCTCTCTTGGGCATTATTGATTTCCAAGTTTTCCCTATTTTTCTAAATTTTTTTCTCATTTTTTGAATTTTTGACCAAAAGGGTCGACTTTGGGTCGACCCATGCAGAAAGGAAGATAAATGGGATGCCATTTAGGGGCGTTCTGGTGTTTTCAATATAATTTTTAGGATGTTTTGCTCCTCATATTTATATTATTGCCCTTCTTTCTTCTTAAACCAAAAAGAGGATGACCTATTTGTTAGAAAATCGGATAGGATGCATGCATAGATTTCAAAAATCTTTTTAAGAGCAATGAAAAATAAATCAGGTTAAACACTTTAACCCTACGTGCATTGGATCTCATCTAATCCTACCCAAGCCCAGAAATAAAGACATGCATATAATATAAAAATAAAATCAAAGATGAGATCAAATCTTAATTCCTTTGCACAGATAGAAATTCATCGCTTTCGATGATCTCAGATTCGAAGGTCCTTAAGCCGCACACTTGTCCGACCTCTACAGGTATCCATCGGGATCAACCTTGAATCTTTTTTTCATGATAGATTCTTCTTCTTCAAGTAGGATCTTTACCTCTTTGAACTTTGATTAGCAATTGATCTTGACTGCAACTTCAACCCTTGACCTGCAGTCTTCTTGCAGCCTTCTTCTCCTTATTCCTTACTGTAGAAGAGATCCTTCTTTACTCTTGGCATGTGGAAGATGGACACCCAACCCTTGGGTGTAGGAAAGAGAAAAGGAGAGAGGATGAGGCGTGGAGAGGGGAGAGGAAGAGTTTTGAATTCACAAAATTCAATTAATTGAAACCCCAAGAGACTATCTGTTTATATAGACCCTTGATCCAAATCAAGAACCAATCACTTAAAAAGGCTAGTCCTTATCTCATAAAGATTTTTATCTTTTTAATCTAATTATTTCTTGTTAAAATCAGAGTTAGTTGATAGGATGTAAATTTTTTGGCAAGCAGATGTGGCGCCTCAGTCAAAATAGGTAGACTGATTGGGCACCCCTCATCAAGAGAGGCAGGTGGTTGGTGCGCCAACCCTTGGTGCCCCATCTAAGGTTTTTTTCATTCAAGAGAGGGGTGTGGCCCTCTCTCTCTCTCCTTCCATGCCAAATCAAGAGGAGGGGTGGGCCCCTCTCTCTTCCTTATTCCATTCCAAGATGTTGGCGCCCTTGGACCTTCCAAAAAGAGAGGATGGCACTATCTCTTCTTTCCATCAATTCTCCGCTTCAAAAGAAATATCAAGGAGATAAAAAGGAGATTAGATTGCTAACTCATTGACATAATCTAATCCTCTTGGGCTCATAATTAGGTGCCCATCTAAATCCTAATGAATTTAGGTTAGGTTCAATGCAATGACTTGATCCAATCGAAGTCTTGAGAAGAATTAAGTTTAACCTTATGCCAGCATAGTTCTCTTAAACCCAATAAGATTTCAATAAATTCTAATCCAATTAGAACTTCATAAGTCCAATTGATAAATTCAAGATTAAATCCCTTAATGTGTGACCTCATAGGTTCTATTCTATTTGGTAGTGAGATATATTGTGATTTCCATCATAATATCATCGAAACTCTTTTTGATGGATTGGAACAATTCCAGCTCTACACTTCGAGGGTCATCGATCATCAAGATGACGTCCGATGAGTCCCATAATCCATCAGTAACACTTAGCAGTATGTAGTGATAATTCAGTAGAATGAAAGTGTGAACTCTTAGGTACAGTTATCATATGATTCAATCCTTCTATCGTGAGTCCCGACTTGATGGAGGTCAAGAAAACTCGTCAGACCCCATCGTTAGTCATATGCAAGATTGGCTCGACTCGAGTTCATTTGTGAATTTCATGAAAATTCTTTTAGTATTCACACTTGCTTTGATCAAAGACTTTCTAAAATCAGTCTCACGAATCACATAGGACTTCTCCTTTTCTACCAAGGTCGATAGATTCCATCTAGGTGCATCATACTCCAAATAGCGAACCTGAATCTATTGTAGCTAACATACACAATAAGGATCCAAATGGCTAGGGATCATGGAAACATGCAGTCAAACTCAGTAGCCTCGTTGCGAATAGCCGATGACACCGTAGATCAAAGGATCACTCACACCACTGCAGCATCGAGAAGACCACTGACAAGTGAGTAGATGTCTAAGTAATTTCTCATGTTGGTCATTTTCAGTACAAGTTGTTCTCTAACAACCATCCGTATTCTCACCCCAGTGTCCCTACATTATAGATTCGAGGCTCATCTACCCACAACAGAGGTGAACCATGCACTGATCTCGAATAGATTGATTACTGTCCTCTGTCATGATCTTTTGATCGGGAGTATTTAGAAATTAACCACTAATTAATGTATGTCTCAAATATTCAACACTTTGAGAATATACAAAAATTATCTTTATTAATTTCTAGGATAAATCATGGACATATAAATATGATTAGAATAAAAAACTTTATTGATAATAAAATATTACAAATATAAGATTAAGTCCTGGAATTATAAAATATGTTAGCCAATAATTGATTCTAGGACATAAATCTAACAAACTCTTACTTGATCTAAAGTCAATTGGCCATATACCTAAGATCCATCTTCTCAAGGTGAGCTTCGATTTTCTACTGGCTGAGAGGCTTGGTCAGCAGATCCATTATATTTTGCACGGAGTCAACTCTCTGCACCTTGACAAACTCCTTCTCAAGATATTCGTATATGATGTGAAATCGCCACTCTATATGATTGGACTTCTAATGAGATCTGGGCTCTTTAGTGAGGGCTATGGCACCATTGTTATCGTAGTGTAGTGCAATGACATCTGATAGCATCACACCCAGCTCCGCAACAAACTTCTTAACCAAAGACTTTCTTAGCAGCTTTAGAAGCAGTGATGTACTCGACTTCCATGGTTGAAGCTGTAATGATCGGCTGCTTGAAACTCTTCTAGCTTATCGTACTATCATTACATAAGAAGATACAATCCGATGTAGACTTTTTATCATCAACATCAGTCATGAAGTCTGAATCAATGTATCCCTCAACTTTCAGCTCCGATCCTCCACCAAAGACCAACAACAAATCCTTAGTCCTTCTGAAATACTTAAGGATGTTTTCACAGTAATCCAGTATTCTTCATCTAGATTCGCCTGATATCTACTCGTGACACTCACGATAAGAACTATATCAGGTCGTGTACATAACATAGCATACATGAGGCTCTCTTTTGCCGAAGCGTAAGGGATCTTGCTCATGCATTGGATCTTCTTAGGTGTGTCAGGACACATCTTCTTGGAGAGGATGAATGCAATGTCTAAGGGGTAAGAGACCCCTCTTGAAGTTTTTCATGCTGAACCTCTTCAGCATCTTCTCTATGTACATTTGCTGTGAGAGTCCTATCATTCTCTTAGATTTATCCCTATAGACCTTTATACCAAGAATGTAGGAAGCTTTCCTAGGTCTTTCATGATAAATTCTTTTGATAATCATACTTTGACCGATGTCAGCATGAGAATATCATTCTCAATCAGGAGGATGTCATCCACATATAATATGAAGAATGTGACTGTGCTCTCACTGACCTTTTTGTACACACACGGCTCCTTCTCATTTTAGATAAAATCAAATATTTTGATCATATCATTAAAGAAAGTATTCTAACTCCGAGATGCTTGCTTGAGTCCATATATGGATCTTTACAGCTTACAGACCTTGTGATCACTATCACTAGATATGAAACCTAAAGGCTGTTCTATATAGATATCTTTTTAAGATATCCATTTAGAAAGATAGTTTCACATCCATCTACCAAATTTCACAATCATCAAAAGCTGCTATCGCTAGCAGAGTACGGATGGATTCAGCATGGCTATGGGTGAAAAAATTTTATGATAGTCAATGCCTTCGCATTGACTGTAATCTTTCGCAACTAGCCTTGTCTTATAGGTCTCTACCTTACCATCCAATCTAATTTTTTTTGTAAATCCATTTACACCCAATTGGTATAATACCTTTAGGTGGATCTACTAGGGACCAAACCTAGTTGGAATGCATGGAGTCAATTTCTGACTTCATCACTTCCATCCATTTCTTGGAGTCTATATCAAACATTGCCTCATCGTAGGTCTTGGAATCATTCCTAATATCTTTATCTCCCACAAGGAATGCTTCCTCTAAATCCTCTATAAGAATACCTAGTATCTTTCAAGAAGATGAGAGATCCTACTAGATTTACAAGGTGGAGGAGGTACTACATCTACTGGCTCACTACTGGATTCAGGTTCTTGGACTCGATACTCTTCAGAGACTTTCTATTCGAGCTCAATCTTCCTCCCACTGCCTCCAACTTGAATAAACTCCTTTTCTAAGAAGATGACATGATGGTTCACAATCACATTGTGATCCTCAGGAAGATAGAAGTAGTATCCTATAGTTTCTTTATGATACCCTATGAAGTGAGTTCTAAAGAACCTAGCCTCCAACTTATCCGTCTGCTGTCGCTTGACATGGATCGGACATTTTCAAACCTTGAGGTATCCAAGAATTGGGTTTTACCATGCTATTATTCATATGGTGTGGTAGGAATGGATTTAGAGGGAACTCAATTCAAAAGATGAATCACAAAAAGTAATGCATGTCCCTAGAGAAAGATAGGAAGGTCTGTGAAGCTCATCATAGATCAGACCATATCTAATAGGATCCGATTTCTTTTTTCGAATATCCCGTTGAGTTGAGATGTCCCTAAAAGTGTCCACTGTGAGACTATACCATTATCATTAGGATAGATCCAAAATTCTCCACTAAGGTACTCCCCTTCTCATTCTGATTGAAGAATCCTTATGGATTTTTTAGTCTATTTTCTACTTTATGTCTGAACTTTATAAACTTTTCAAAGGCTTCAGACTTATAGTACATTAAATATACAAACCCATACCATGAATAATCATCAGTAAAAGTTATGAAGTAGACATAGCCATCCCTGACTTATATATCGAATGGACCACACACGTCAGAGTGTACCAGGACTAATATCTCACTAGCCCTTTCTCCTTGTCCCATAAAGGGCAGCTTAGTCATTCTTTTTTAAAGACATGATTCACAAATCGGATAAGACTCAGAAGTCAATGGTCTGAGAAGACCATCTTTCTCCAGTTTGTTGAGTCTGTCCTCTCCTATATGGCCTAACCTAAGGTGCCACAGATATTTTTAGCTAATCCTGTATCTAAGTCTCTTAGATCCTATGGCATTCACAGTTTGCTCGTTAATATTGACACTTGCATTCATATGTAAATAATAAAGACCATCAATCAAGAAAGCACGTGCAACAACTTTATTTCCAAAATAAATCGAACACGTATCTTTATTGAAATAAAATTATAATTATCTTATGCTAGTACAGATATAGAAATTAAATTCCTACTGGATATAGGTACATAATAGTAGTCTTTAAGAATTAAACTAACTTCTAATGATAATCACAGAGGATAGGTTCCGACGGCTACAGCAGCAACCCTTGCTCCATTGCCAATCCAGAGAGTGATCTCACCTATCCTCAGCCCTCTCACTTCTACAAGATCCTACATAGAAGTGTACAAATGAGCACTTGAACCAAAATTTAGAATCCAACTAGAAGAAGAGGAAACCGTTAGATTAGTTTCAATAACGAACATATCAGATATGCCTTCAGAAGGTGCATCCTTCTTCCTACTCTGGACAGTCGTCAGTTTGGCCAGATAGTTCCTTCTCCAGTGATCTTCGACATTGCAATGAAAATATTTTCTCTTATCATCGGACTTCTTTGGGCTTGGCCTCATTCTTTTGCTTCTTTGTATGCTTCTTCTTCTTGAAAGAAGATTTTTTCTTTAAGGAAGCCCGCTCTACTGTCAGAACTGTACCCCTTGAACTCTTCAAGGTACCCTCTGCTGTTACCAGCATGTTCAGTAACTCGGACAAAGTGCTGTCAATTTTATTCATATGATAGTTCATGATGAACTATCCATACAAATCAGGAAGAAACTGGAGGATCAAATCCACCTGCAATTCTTTGTCCATGTTCATGCCAAGCTTCTGAAGCTCCTCGATGTCTTTGATCATTGTCAAACAATGATCATTGATGGACTGCCCATCATGTATTTTCGCTCTGAATAGTCTTCGGGAGACCTTAAAGTGAGCTATGCGATTCTGCTCATCGTACAACTCTTGCAGGTGAGTCAGCATCTCTTTGGCAGTCCTCATGTCTTCATGCTGTTGCTGAAGATCATTGAACATGGATGCTAAAATATTACACTTCGGCTTGTTATCTTCATCCATCCACTTCTCAAATGTGGCTCGTTGATTATGGGATGGAGGATCTGGTAACACGAGCGCATCCTGGTCAAGGACATAAGTAAGTTTCTCAAAACTAAAAATGATTCTCAAATTTTAAAGCCAATCTTTATAGTTTGTATCGGTCAACCTATTGGCATCAAGGATACGAGCAAAGGGGTTGGCACTCGACATGATTATCTGCAAGAGAGAATAATTTCTAGTTAGATATTTGTACTTATAAAATATTTATTCTAAAGATTTTAAAAAATAAATAAAGGCTCCCACTATTTTTTAAATCTTCCACACTCCTCGAGTGGAGAAATGAAAATCTATACATGGTCGGTTTCAAGTAGGTACTGCAATCTCATTAATCATACACACCTCACCTAACAATTATTGATGAGCATAGACCAATGAGTGGATAACACCTAATCCATTGCTTCACTAAGTAAGTTGCAGTGGGCTTGGTCTCTAAGTCCTGTGGCCTTACCTAACAGTTATTGGCAAATTTCTTAGTTAAGTCAGACCCATTATTCATCAATGGATGCAAAGCCATCATTGAGACTCTCACCTAACAGTTATTGGGCCCAACCCCATCTTTACTCCATGATATCAAATGACAATAGAGTGGTTGTACCTTTTCGATGCAATCGAACCATTGTAACTAGTCGAGAATGATCAACATCAGGAAGGTATCTACATCTCTACAACGATGGAAGACCTCTAAACTTAATATTTAGTGAGGAGATTTAAATTTAGGTCTCTTCTAAATTGACAGATATAACATCCAACTGATCAAATTCAGGTCAGCACATCCATATATCTAACCAGCCTAGTTGGTATGGGTGAACTCAAGTCAACAAGTAACCTAGCATGAAACTGAATCTCCCATGATGGTCAGATAAGTTAAGATGAGTGGGGATCTCTCCGTTGCTTTTCTTAGACACCAATCAAATTGGCCAGGTCAGACGATGAAATCAATTAAATAACCACCATCTAAATACTTACCTTAGACACCAAATTGGTCGATTAGAATTGATCAGATTAACCTATTGAGACAGGCCCAAACCACTGAGCCAAATTTGATCTTGAGTCAATCAATTCACATCAAAATATAAATCGATGCGACCAACTACAACTAAATTCAACTTTGATCTCTTTTGACCTAATCCTAATCAACCATTGATTAGGTTCAATCAACTACTCAAAATCGATATTGGGTTCAAGCCTGATCTAATCAATTTGACACTAGTTGTAGTTTGATAATCGAACCTAATTTGTTCAAACCATACCCACGTGTAATAACATAATTTTTAGATTCAAAAATAATTTTTAGATTATATTTCATTTCATGCATTATTGGCTTATGATCTTGAAATAGTTTAAGATCTAAACCTAATATCATATATCACATATATGTTGTTTCAGATCTAAACCAAAATATATATCACATATACATCAAATTTAGATCTAAAACTAAAAATAAATATATCAAATACATGTATAATCAGATCCAAATAATGAATAAAATATTTTAAAAAGTTTTTCAAAAAATTGGTTCGCATCAAACTAGGATAATTTTTTTTATATAGTGGGTAAATCTTATACCAGGACAACCTTATACCAGTTTATTGTGAACATCTTATCATTCTAATTTCAAATCTAATTATGAAATAAGACATATCATATACATCAATTTTTATATCTAAAAGATTGATTTAATTATTTAAAATAATTTTTAAAATCGATTAATCTTGTGCTAGGATAATCTTTTCAATATAGGGGGTAAACCCTATACCAGGACAACCTTATACCAGCACAAGATCAATTTTAAATCAATAAACTTTTAGATCTAAGATAAAATTAATTATATATATCTTTAAAAATTAGTGACTCTGATACCACTGTTAGAAAATTAGATAGGATACACGCATAGATTTCAAAAATCTTTTTCAAGAGTAGCGGAAAATGAATCGGATTAAATCCTTTAACCCCACATGCATTAGATCTCATCTAATCCTACCCAAGCCCAAGAATAAAGATATACATATAATCTAAAATAAAGTAAAAATGAGATCAAATCTCAATACCTTTGCATGGGTAGAAATTTACTGCTTCCGATGATCTCAAATTCGAAGATCCTTGAGACGCACACATGTCCAACCTCTATAGGTATCCATCAGGATCAACCTTGAATCTTTCTTCTCGTGATAGATCTTTCTTCTTCAAGTAAAATTTTTATCTCTTTGAATCTTGATCAGTAAATGATCTTGACTTCAATTTCAACCCTTGAACTGCACCCTTCTTCTCCTTATTTCTTGCTGTAGAAAAGACCCTTCTTCTTCTTGGCATGTGGAAGATGGACACCCAACCCTTGGGCATGGGAAAGAGAAGAGGGAGAGGGTGAGGCATGGAGAGGAGAGAAGAGAGTTTTGATTTCTCAAAATTTAATTAATTAAAATCCTACGAGATTATCTCTTTATACAGACCCTTCTTGGATCCAAATCAAAAACCAATCAACTAAAAAAGGCTAGTCTTCATCTCATAAGGATTTCTACCTTTTTAATCTGATTATTTTTCATTAAAATTAGACTTAATTGGTAGGATCATAGTCTCTTTTGGCAAGCATATGGAGCACCCCAGTCAAAGTTGGCAGACTGAGTGATCGCCCCTCATCAAGAGAGGTAGGTAGTTGAAGGAACCAGATCTAGGATTTCAGGGTTAGATCTTGAAACTTTTTAAGATCAGGCAATGGAAGACTGAAATAAATTAAAATTTATCTTATAAATTAGAGAATCTCTAG
>KE509873.1:51069-61858 GCA_000441515.1 Elaeis oleifera | reverse complement strand
TGTAGGAGTTCGGTGGAGTCTTCCTGCGAGTGGAGTTCGGGCAGTGGACCGTCTCCCGTAGGAGTCCGGATGAGATCTACCTGCAATATGAACTCAGAAAAAAGTTCGGCTCCCGTGGGAGATCGGGTGGAATATAAATGCAGCAGAAATTTGGGAGAAGTCCGATTCCCGTAGGAGTCCGGGTGAAATCTGCTTGCTCCCATAGGAGTTCAGCTGGGATGGATCGGCTCCCGTAGGAGTCCGGGGAAAATTTGGTGATTGAAGAGATCTGCTGTTGGTGAAGTACGATCGTTGATAAAGTACAGAGTAGTTCGGATTGGAGTCGAACTGGACTGTGAGAATTCTGGAAGAAGTTCGGAGAACTGCCGATAGCCGCAGAAGGTCGGTGTAGGGATCCGGTGCGAGTCGTTCTCAGTAGAAATTTGGAGCAGGTCATTCGTAATCTACCTGCAACAAAGCAAGGGGCTGAGGTCCGGCTCCCGTAGGAGCTCGGAAGAGGCGGTCGACCGCCGTAGAAACTCGGATGGAGTTCGGTAGTTGTAGGAATCAGTCACTGAGGAAGTTCGACCGTAGACGAAGCTTGAAGGGAGTTCAGTCCAGTGCCGATCACTGTAGAGGATCGGTCGGTAGCAGAGCTCAGTGAGCACTGTAGAAGGTCGGCCGGTAGCAGAGTCCAGAGGGCATTTGGAGCAATCTGATAGACGGCTGAAAAACCCATCTTGGAGAAGCCCGGATTGGTGCCACCTGTCGAGAACTTCGACTGAGGGTATTTTATACCCAACAATGACCAAATGATACAATTATTATATGGATGAAATTATATTGAGTGTAGGTCATTGTATGCCATATTAGTTGGTTGTCCTCTTAACCAAAGTGTGTGGTGACACGGATATGGCATACGGATGAAATATAGGAGTATGTTTCATGGAGCGTGACCAACTTCGGAGCACTCTGCTGTCAAGGGTTACTCTGATGGGATATGGATATAAGTGTTCCTCTGATCTGAGGCTATCTCGATGACTTACAAGTAACTCACTGTACTTTGATGCCGGACTATCCGAATTTTAATTCGATGATGGAAGATTTCTAGATATAGTCAAGTACTTATGAAGTCTGAGTACGAGTCAAGATGGGATTGACTGCTTCAAGTAAATTTGAAGATGATGCATCACTGTATTTCAATTCAACAAAATTTTGGCCAAAGTAGTCCTAGTGAGGAGTCACAGAATTTTTGAGGTTGAGACACAATGTGGACCACTCATCCAGGATTGACAGTTTAATCCTAAGTCATCCTTGAGCATCAAGAGTCAAAGGGATGAATTATATGATAACTATATCCACGTAGGTTCTAGATTGTTGCTAGGCATACATTCGGCCTATCTGAATATCAGATCCCATTGCTAGATGGTTGCATCAATTGATACAAGAATTATTCTTGTGCTACCGGCTTATGTTTGAATATATGGGGTCACACATATAGAAGTACCTATCTGATCAAATGGTTGATCGATAATTATGAATCGTTGAAGGATTTAATTATCAATGTGATTGATGATTAATCCTGTGCAAAGGTTGTAATAAATTATTATTAATGATTGGTAAATTAGAAGAATAATTAATTAACAATTTGATTGTTATTGACTCAATTTGATTGAGCAATAGGGATTAGATCAGATCTAATTGAATTGGATTCAATTAGATTTGCTTTGGATTGATTGGATGGATAACAGGATTTATTTCAATTGATCTTAGAGATTTTGAATTGAGTAAGATTCAATTTAATTTGATTTAGATTTAATTGGATCAAATTTTATTGGATAGTAGGCTTGATTGGATCAAACCCTATTGATCAAGAGCTTCCCTGATATCCATTAAGATGAAAAGAATTAATCTCTGGATTGATGAGATCTTAATCTAACTAATTTTTAATTGGATTATAACCTAATTAGTTCATAATTAGGTTAGGACCTAATTAGTTAGTTTGTTATAACTAATTCTTAAATTAGTTATGATTGGATCCAAAAATTAGTTAAAGTTGGAACAAGATTCATGAGTCCTATTTAGAATAGGACTTAATCAACTCCCTAAATCCATATGCTTATATATTCTCCATGCCACATCCTTTTTATCGTGAATAATCCATGCCCCCAAGAGATTTCCATGCCCCAAAAAGGATGCACACCCCTTGCTCTCTTCCATGAGAAAACATGTGTCCCTCCCCTCTCCAAGTCGCTAAAAAGAAAGGAGGGGCGTCCAAGAGTTGGACACCCCAAATTCCACATGTTTAAGCCTTCTTCTCCAACCCCTTTTGAAGAGATTTTGTAAGGCTTTTGCTACTGATTCTTAGGTGTCAAAGAGAGGCTCCTCTACTGATTTTATAACAAAAATTGGAGAAGAAAGGTTTTTCCCAACGAGAGGAAGAGAAGGAAGAAGAAAGATCTTCTTTCTTGTGCACAGCCTTGGAGAAGGAGTTCTTCTCTCAGATTTTTTTTTATTTTTTTAGTATGAAAATCAAATTGGATCTTATTTTAATATGAAAATTTAAAGAAGAAATATCAAAAAAAATTGGTTGGATATTTGGGGCTTCATAGGGCTCTAGATCAAGGAGAAAAAGGGAGAAAAAAGAGAAGAACGGTTCTTCTCTTGGGTCTCTCTTTTTAGGGTTAAAGATTTCATGTAATTTTCTATCTGAAAAATTAGATTAGATCTGATTTTTATCATAAAAACTCAGAGAAAAATATTCTTCTTAAAGGTGTGAAAGGAAGAGAGAAATGTTCTCTCTTGTGCATGGGAGAATTGAGAAGAAAAGTTTTTCTCTTGATCTCTATGGTAGAGATTTGATGCGTAGATTTAAAAAAAAAGAAGAAGGTCTCCTTGTTCTTTATCTTCTTCGTGTTTCTCTTAGATCAGCCAACAAAAGGTGTCTTCACGAGCTAGCACTCTCGGAGAGACCGATCAGCACAAAGGCTTCATGTGGATATCTATAGAGGTCGAATGCATGTGTGGCTGCTGAGCATCATGAAGAACCAACTATCATGGATTTTGGATGTGGTGATCTGCTATCTGTACTCAGGTATAGAGTTTTGAACTCAATTTATAATTTAGATATGATCTAATTTGATATAGATATGATCTGTATTTGCTGAATTTTAGATTTCAGATTTACATACATGCATATTAGTTTATGTCAGATTCTGTATGGTAGTTTTAGATTTGATCTATGCATGCATTGTAGATTAAATTATTTAATCTATGTATGTTTCACTGTAAACTTTTAAAAATACATGCACAAAACTGCCATGCTTCCCTTCACTCTAGACCATAAATTCAAGACTCATCTATCCAAAAGAAATGATCGCATACCAATCTTTCAGATTGATCACCGTCTCTGTGATGATCCTACGATTGGAAGTAATTTATGAGTTAACTAAGATTAGCACATATCTCAAATTCTTAATTCTTAAGAATATGTGTTATCTTACCTATTAACCCAATGGACAATTCACAGACACTATTAAACACAATGTGAAAGAAAAATATCTAATTTATTAATATCAAAATCAAATGACAAATTATGTCCTAAAGTATTTTACAAGTATTAGCCAATCTGACTTCTAGGACATACATCTAACAAACTTCCACTTGACCTAAAGCCAATTAGCTACAAATCTAGGTCCCATCTTCTCAAGGTGGCCTTCAGTATTTTGTTGGCTCAACGGCTTCTTCAATGGGTCAGCCACGTTGTTTGTGGTGTCATCTTCTTCATCTCGACATATCCTTTCTTGAGATAATCACAAATGAGGAGGAACCGCTGCTTGATGTGCTTGGATTTCTGGTGAGACCTTGACTCCTTAGCTAGAGCTATGGGACCGTTGTTGTCACAGTAGAGAGGGATGGCATCTGAGAGTATCACTCCAAGTTCTACAACAAACTTTTTGAACCAGAATGCCTCCTTCGTAGCCTTCGATGCGGCGATGTATTCTGCTTCCATGGTGGAGTCTGCAATCACAGTCTACTTGAAACTCTTCAGCTAACAGCACCACCATTGCAGAAGAAAATGCTTTTCAATGTCGATTTTCGATCAACAATATCAGACACAAAGTCTAAATTAGTATACCCCTGCACCTTCGATTCTCCATTCCCAAAGATCAGGAACATATTCTTAGTCCTCAAGTACTTAAGGATACACTTCACAGAAGTCCAGTGTTCTTTCTTTGGATTCGATGGATATCTGCTTATGATACTCACAACATGAGCGATATCAGGTCGTGTATAAAGCATGGCATACATGAGGCTCCCTATAGCTGAAACATAAGGGATCTTGCTCATGCATTCAATCTCCTCCGATGTGTTGGGGCACATCTTTTTGGAGAGAGGAATGTTATGTTTGAAGGGTACAAGCCTCCTCTTGGAGTTCTTCGTACTAAATCTTTTCAACACCTTAATATATATCTTCTGTGATAGTCCCAGCATCCTCTTAGATCTATCTCTATAGATCTTTATCCCAAATAAAGGTTGCCTCTCTTAGGTCTTTCATAAAAAACTCTTTAGACAATCATACCTTGACCGAGGTCAATATGAGAATATTATTTCCAATCAGGATAATGTCATCCACGTAAAATACGAGCAAAGTAACAGTGCTCCCACTAACCTTCTTGAATACACACAACTCCTCATTCTTGATGAAATCAAATGATTTGATTATATTATTGAACCAAGCATTCTAGCTCCAAGATGCTTGCTTTAGTTCATAAATGGATCTTTACAGCTTACAAACCTTGTGATCACCATCACTGGAAGTGAAACCAAGCGGCTGTTTCATATAGTATCTTCCTCAAGATACCCATTCAGAAAAGTCATTTTCACATCCATTTGCCATATTTTGTAATCGAAATATGCTACAACAGCAAGCAATGTATGGATAGACTTAAGCATGGCTACAGACAAGAAGATTTTCTGATAGTCAACACATTCATGCTCACTATACCCTTTCACCATGAGCCTAGCCTTAATGATCTCTATCTTTCCATCTGTACCTATCTTTCTCTTGAAGATCCATTTATATCCAATAGATACAACACCTTCAGGTAGATCTATCAAGGTTCAAACTTGGTTTGAGTGTATTGAGTCAATTTCTGACTTCATTGTCTCTAACAACTTCTCAGAGTCGATATCTGATATCACCTCGTTATATGTCTTGGGGTCAGCTCCATGTACCCTATTTCTATGAGAAATATTTTTCTACGTCCTCTGAGATAATATCTAAGTACCTCTCAGGAGGACGAAAAATTCTACGAGACTTACGAGGTGGAGGAGGAAGTGTGTGGATCGGCTCAGACTGAATTGGTTCCTTAGGTTCCAAGGCTCACTACTCTTTGAAGACTTTCTTCTTGAGTCTAATCTATCTTCCCAAGCCTCCATCTTGAATAAACTATTTTCAAGAAAACTGTATGTTGACTCACAATCACATTGTGGTCTTCCGAAAGATAGAAATAATATCCTAACGACTCTTTAGGATATCCGATAAAATGAGCCCTAAAGGACCTAGATTCTAACTTATCCATCTATTGTCGTTTGACGTGGGTCGAGCAACTCCAAATCTTGAGATGACTCAGACTCGATTTCTTACCATGTCATATCTCATATGGTGTGGTAGAAATAATTTTAGATGGAATCCTATTCAGTACATATATGGCGGTCAAAATACAATGTCTCTAAAGAAAATCAGAAAGTTTTGTAAAACTCATCATGGAACGGATCATATCTAATAAAGACTGATTTTTCATTCTAAAACCCCATTGAGTTGAGGTGTTTCAGGCAAAGTCCACTATGAGATAATTTCATATTCCTTGAGATAATCCAAAAATTTTCCGCTAAGGTACTCACCTCCTTGATCTGATCGAAGAACCTTAAGGGATTTTTTGATTTATTTTTTACTTTATGTCTAAATTTTTAAACTTTTCAAAGGCTTCAAATTTGTTATGCATAAGGTACACATATCCATACCATTAAAAATCATCGATAAAGATAATGAAGTAGACAAAACCTTCTCTGATCGGCACATCGAATGGGCCACAAACATCAGAATGTACAAGAGCAAGTAACTCTATGGTCCTTTCCCCATATCCCATAAAGGGGAGCTTGATCATTTTGCCTTGAAGGCATGATTCATAGACTGGATATGACTTGAAAGTCAACAGTCTCAACAGTCTCGATTTTCTTTCGGTCTGTTAATCCTGTCTTCTACAATGTGACCTAGTCTTAGGTGCCATAAGTACTTTTCATTCACATTATCTCTAAGACATTTGGAACCTATAGCATTCATATTTTGCTCGACATAATGAACAAAAACATCAACATGTAATTGAAAAGGATATTGATAAGGAAATCATTTTTAACTTTATTATTTCTCAAATAAATAGTACAATGATCCTTAAAGAAACTAATTATATAGTCTTTCTGCATTAACAAGATATAGAAATCAGCTTTCTGCTCGCAACAGGTACAAAGTAACAGTTTCTTAAAATCAAAATATTCTCTGACGATAATCATAGAGGGTAGATTTCCAAAGCCACAGTAACAACTTTTACACCATTCCCAATGCATAGGATCATTTCTCTATCCCTTAGCCTCCTGCTATCCTCAAGATCCTACAAAGAAGTGCATAAATGAGCACTAGATCCAGAGTTAAGCACCCAACTGGATGCAAAGAAACTATCAGATTTGTTCTATGACGAGCATACCTCCAGAAGGTCCACCTTCATTCTTCTTCAGTGTTGCCAGGTAAGAAGGGCAGTTCAGCTTCTAATGGCCATCTTTGTTATAGTGAAAATATTTTCCTTTTCGACAGCCTTTTTCTTCGGGACTACCTTCTTTCCTTCTTACTCTCCACCTTCTGCTTTTCGTAAACTTTTTTTCTTTGAATAAAATTTTCTTGGAAGAAATCTACTTCACAATAAGTACAGAGCTCTTTGAACTCTTCAAGGTTTCCTCAATTGTAACCAGCATGTCGACCAACTCGTAGATGGTGCACTAGATCTTATTCATATGAAAGTTTACAATAAACTGTCCATATGAATTAGTCAATAATTATAGGATCAGATCAACCTATAAGTCCTTATCCATAGACATACCAAGCTTCTCAAGCTCCTTAAGGTCCTTGATCATTGTCAAATAATGATCGTGAACCGATTGCCCATCATGCATCTTTGCTTTGAAGAGTTGCTTGGATACTTCATAATGAGCTGCGTAGCTCTGCTCACCATACAACTCTTATAGATGAGTCAGCATCTGCCTGGCAGTAGTCATATTTTCGTATGGGAATTGCAATGCGTTAGACATTGATGCCAACATGTAGCACCTAACTTTATTATCATCGTCTAACCACTTCTCATGAGATGCTCTCTGATCAATGGTCGGATGGACTGGGAGAAGGAGAAGGTCCTGGTCAATGACATAGGCCAATTTCTCAGAACTCAAAATAATTTCAAATTTCGGAGCCAATCCTTAAAATTCGATCTGGTCAATCTATTGATTTCTAGGATATAGGCTAGGAGATTGAAAGCAGACATTATTCCTACAGAGAGTCAAAACTTTTAGTTAGATTTTGTAATTGACTTAACAAATTATTTTAGAAATATTATTTTAAATAAATAGGACTCTCATTATTTTTTTGATTCCCCACACTCCCTTGGAAGAGAAGCGAAGACCTCCATGATTAAGAGTCTTAAGTGGGTGCTACGATCTCACCAATTGACTCACCACCTCACCTAACAGTTATTGGTGTTGGGTCGATTGATAAGTGGATAACTCTTATCTAGTGCTTCTCCAAACACGTTGCAGCCAACTTCAGTCTCTAATTCATGAGCTTCACTGTATCTGGAATATTCGCCCACTCCTTAGTTAAGTCAGACCCACCATTTGCGTAAAATAGATCCATCATTGGGACTCTCACCATATCTGGAATATTGAGCCCAACCCCATCTCCAAGCCATAGCATCTCGTGCCTAATAGTCATGGTTGCATTTTTTCGATGCAACTAACCACTGTATCTAGCTGAGAACAATCAACCTCGAAAAGAGCCCATACAACTACAATGGCGGAAGACTGCTAGACTTAATATTTTATTAGAAAGATTTGGTTTAGGTCTCTTTCTTAATTAGTCATAATGGTTATGACTAACCTAGTGGCATGGGGTAGCTCGAGTTCAATAAGTTGACCTAATACAGAAACTAACCACCCAAAATAGTCAGATAAGTTAAGATGTGTGGGGGTCCCCCTATTGCTTTTCTTAGACACTAACGTAGTTGGCCAGGTCAGATAATAGAATCAATTAAAGAAGCACCATTTATGTACTTACCTTAGATATCAAATTGATTGATTAGAATCGATCAGGTTAATCTATTGATCCGGACTCGAACCACTGAGCCAAATTAGGCTATAAATTAATCGATAACATATGGTTGTTAATCGATCTAATCAAACTTACAACTATTGGGTTGGTTTGAAGTACTCTTGACCCAAACCTAGTCAACTCTTGAGTCGGTTTGATCAACCACTCCCACAGACCTAATTGAGCTACCCACACCCTTGAACCCATGATTTATGAAATTGTGTTAGATCTAAATTCCCAATTAGATCTTTTAATTTCATCTTTAATTCTAATTAAGTCCATGGGTCTTATGTCTAAACAATTTAGATCATAGATTGTACCATATACAAATTCTATACATAGGATTGGGTCGACTCATCCTAGAATTGAGTTGGCTCAATGAACTTAGTCGGCTCAATCCAGGGACTGAGTCGACTAACCTATGACAAACAAAAATTCTATTGGCCCCGGTCTAAAAATCTAATCGGCTTAGTTGGAAATTGAGTCGACACACCAGGGCATTGGGTCGACTCAAACAAAGACTGAGTCGATCCGACAGACGTGCTAGTAGTAGATTTTAGGATCTCATCATTTTCTTGCAATCCATGCATAACAAAAATTTTAATTTAGCAATTAAAATAATTTTAAAAATTAAATAACTTAATCATGCATCAAAATCTACAATTTTTGGATCTAGGGTTTTGTAAGAAAATAAGCTTTTCCTTTTCACAGTTCTTCTTCATGGATGTATTCACATGGCACCCCTATATGCCGTAAGAGCACCCCATTGAATGAAAAGAGAGGATCTTTAAACCCTACTTACTTCTATGATCGGACGACTTGATGGTACATCTATTTCAAGTACTAAGCTACTCAGATAATAAAATAGAACTACGTATATATCATATATATCAAAAAAGATTGAGTCTACCACATGCTAAATTTAAATCTAAAATAATTTTAGATTTAACTAAACATGCAATATTCAGATCTAATCTAAATATTTTTAGATCTGATCATTCTCTAGATCACATCTGAATCAGATCTGATCTAATTTAGATCAAAGATCCAAACAACCTGGCTCTGATACCAATTGAAGGATTGGATAGCGCATCGAATCGATTCGGATCAGACGCAGCAAATTAAAATTTTTATATCTGATGTGTGAAACTTAGATCCAAATCAGATAAAATCATAATAAATAGCATATTAAATAATAAAATTAGCATGCATAAGTGATAAGAGGTGATCTCATCACCGTGTGCGAGTAGATGATCTGCATGATTGATGATCTGATGATGTCTGAGGTTTGCTGTAGAGCTGCACACATGCCCGACCTCTACAAATATCCATTCAGACTTAATCTAGGATACCTTCTCCTCGATCAATCCACCTACTCCTAGGTATAATTGCAAGCTTCATGATCAAATTCAAATCTGATCTCTGACAGGACTCCGATCAGCACCTAATCGTAGCCTTTTCGACTCTTCACATAGAACTAACGGTGTTCGATATCTTGAACCCACCAGATGGCTCATCCAACATCCTTGGATGTGGAAGAGGGATAGATATCAAAAATAGAAGAGGGAGGAGGGGTGGGAAGGGGGAAGGGAGGTATGGGAAATGATCTATGTGCTGTAACCACTTTCAGCCGATCAAAAGGAACCCTTTTTATAGACATCTGATCAGATCAGGTGCCTTAAAATAGAAAGAATCTCCAAGGTCCACCCCAATCTGATTTCTCCTTTATTTTGTCACACAAAATTGATGAGAAATTTAGATTGGCAAGGAGATAGGATAAGAGTGTTGTCACTGTTAGATTTGTGCCCTAGAAGCTAATTTTGGCTGACACATTATGTACTTATAGGGCCTAAATTTGTACTTATAATCTTTTTATTATCAATAAAGAGCTTTTTCATTCCAATCATATATATGTGTCCATGATTTATCCTAAAAATTAACAAAGATAATTTTTATAAATTCTTAAAGAGTTAAAAATTTGAGACATACATTAATTAGTGGTTAATTTCTAAATGCTCTCAATCAACAGATCGTCATGGAGGACAGTGATCAATCTATTTGAGATCGATGCACAGTTCACCTTCCTTATGGATAGATGTGTCTTGGATCTGTGGTGTAGAGACACTGAGGTAAAGGTAGGGTGGTTGTTAGAGAACAACTTGCACTGAGTGTGACCAACACGAGAACCACAAAGATGACTACTCACTTGTCAATGATCTTCTCAATACTGTAGTGGTGTGAGTGGTTCTTTGACCTGTGGTGTCATTGGCTATTCATAGTGAAGCTACTAGATTTGACTGCACGTTCTCTTGGTCTCTAGCCATTCGGGTCCTTGCTGTGTATGTTGGCTTCAGTAGGTTCAGATTTACTGTTTGGAGTAGGATGCACCTAATAAAT
>KE509870.1:11866-22153 GCA_000441515.1 Elaeis oleifera | reverse complement strand
CTTATATCATATGTATATATATACATGTATGTGCATGTATATACATATATGCACATGTATGTATATGTATATACATATACATATACATATGTATATGTATACATATACATGTATACATATATGTATACATGTATATATACATATCTACATATACATATATACATATCTATATATACATAAATACATATCTACATATACATATATATATATAGAACTTACATGAAGAAGAAGTCATCGATGCCGTCCAAGATCTCTCGAATCAGCCTACCTACAACCATAAGAAGAAATCAAACTAGATGTACTCCATTCTGTCCACAAGCAATATCTTGATTTTTCAATCTCAACTTTGAATGTTTCTAATAGAAAGAATCTCATAAGCTCTTGGATGAGCTGGAACTTAAGTCCGTAGAGGATATCCTTTTATGACATATCCTGTTCATCGGGGTAATATCTAAATCAATCATAAAGACAGAAAGATGAACATTATCTATGATGGTTGTATAGAGTTTGACTTTATTAAATCATCAAATATATCCCTATCACTTTAACAGAGGTTTATCTTTAGTCAGACTTCAAATCAATCTAAAACATATAAAACAAATCCCGATGAGTATTAGTATGGACCATATCTAGATAGAATTAATCAGATAAATTCAAATATTCTTCCACTTATCCAACATAACACAAACATCTTCATTTTAATTATTTAAAGTATTTCAAAAACTTTTAATAATTTTTATTTGAATCTGATGATGGAAAGCTAGTGTGACTATATTTAAAACTTAATTCCTTCATATGATATACATTGCATACTTGATTATAAAATAATCATCAGTATGAATTATGATGATAAATGTATTATCAATCAACATATAAGCTTCTATACATTACAAAACTAATGACACCTCATAATCAAATTCTTTATATAAAATTTTATTTTATAAATAGATTAAATTTTATGTCTATTCTCTGGTCATCTTTATATCACATGATAAATAGCTGATCAACATAAAATAAATAAATTGAACTTTATTATAAACTTTATATGATGACTTTGTCTATAGTGTCTGATACATATTTGTTGCCCAGCTATACAACCCAAGAGAAAGGTGAATTGAGTTTTTTAAAAAATTGAAGTGAAGATTGTGTCATAAAATATACCTTAGATGAGATATATGATATTCAGTGGCAATAATAAATAATATGCTAGATATTGAAACAAGTAAGTAAGAGATTAACATAAGGAAGCAAGAAGAAGAATCAAGACACCACAAATAAAGAGGTTTTATAGTGGTTTAGTACCAACCTTGCACCTACATCCACTTCTCAAGTTTTTTTTTGAGAATTTCAATCCATTAATCATATTTAATGATTATAACATCGGATTCTACTGACCCTAGCTATCCTCAAGCTAGACACTTATTTATAAATACAAGTCAATCCTACACATTCCAATTCAAGATTCGGATCAATCTTTTCCCAAATTTTGAAACATTCAAAATTTATACACACAAGAGCAAATAAGATAAAGAAGTTTTACAATGACAATCAAGCTTAGCTCCTTAATGAGTACAATAAATAATAAATGCACTTTACACAAAGTTGAAGAAGCCTTTAAAAATATCCTCAGTTGGAATGGAGAGTTGAAAGCACTTTGGAGAGGTGGTTGAGTTTGAATGGAATGCATCTTTATTTTGAAGCTTTAATCTCTTTTCAATAAATTTTTTCTTGATTTTTTTAGAGTTTTCCCTTCTTTTGAGTACCTTTATAGTTTCAATCAATATTGGAGAATATCTAATAGCCGTTTAGAGTCATTGAAAAATGATTAAGAAGCACTAAATGTACCAAAATAACTAAAAACTAGCCGTTACGGCGTCAGGCCCACAGGGGCGACCCATAGATCGTCTCCTGGCAAAAGGATCATCTCATGGGTCACCCCTTTTTGGATAGCAAAATGCAAGCTCTCTATTTGGACCTATGGAACAGCAAGGGTTGCCTCTTTTTGTATGCCAATCCAAAACTCAGCGTGCCAGCATCCCTTTTGAAAAGGGATGACCTAAGGGTCACCCCTTTTGTCTGGAATAAATTTCTTCAATTTTTGATTTTCAAAACCTCTGAAATTACCTCCAAATAATCTGAAGTCATCTTGAATATTCTTGAGACTTTCGAAAATTATTGTTTTCATCTCCAACTTGATGAATTTACAACTTTGGCCTTCTCCAAACATCTTTATCAATTCAAAATTCTTATTTCTACCAAAAAATTCAAACTTTTTCAATTTCCTAAATACATACTCAAGCTTCTCCAAAGACAAAATCGTTAGTACTCATCTTAAATATTTTGTTGTCATCAAATTAATTCTTGAGATAACAATTTTTTCTTTTAATGATGACAAATATTTGAGTATAAGCAAATAAGTCATATAAATATTAGAGTAAAGTAGTGCCATTAAAATGTATGTGCTTAACATCAAGGTATATACAAATGTATTTAATTTATGCATCTTTTTAAGGCGTGAGCTCTAAACTAATATATCAAGCCATAGTATCAAGGCCAAAAGATGAACAATATGATGCATCATTAGAGTAAAAATAGAGAATGCAAATATAGTATAAACTCCACTTTTACTTCAATGATTTAACTCTTTTTAGATGAGTGGTCGGGGCTACAGTTCTAATATATGGTAGTATAAAATTCAGCAATTTGGCCAAACAATCATATATTTCAATATTTCAAAAAAATTATCATTCAAGCATATATTTTTACTTATGTTATATATTATCACTCCCCATTTTGACATCATCAATTTAAGATAAAAAAAATGCTTCCCCTTTTTTTGAGCAAATAAAAGAAATTTGTTGCTCTAAAGATGCATAATCGAGGTTCTTATAGTATAAGAGGTAATATTTCATTACAAAAATTACATTTCATGATAATATTTATAATATAATATACAAGAGATTATGTCAATAAAAGTTACATTTCATATTGATCACATAATGTAAGATATTATATTAAGTTCATATCAGCCAAAAATATATAATTTCAACTAAAATAGAGCAAGATATGACATTGAGTTCACATAACTCACAAGCACATAAAGTCAGCCAAATACGTCAATATATAAAAGAAGTCAACATCCATAGTTCCATCCATAAAATACAACATAACACAAGGACTAATCATCAGAATTAGAGGAAGAAATTTCATGATGAACAAAAGGGTGAGATGAGGCACGACCATACCGGCCTCAACTTCTACTAGAGGATCTAGCACGAGTGGAGGAACTAGGTGGTCTGGAGGGCTGAGAAGAAGTGCGGGCTCTAACAAATAACAGAATCCTAAGAGAGTCAAGCTGATCTACTACTCTCAACATGGATTGCAAAAGTAAGCCAATTCTAGTAGAAGCATTATCGCCTGAATCTTTAATCTCCTGCCTTAGTGTCTCTATCACTGATCTAATCAAACCACCCAACCTGCCTGCCTTAACTAATAAATCTGACAAATGAGTAGTGTCATCGCTCGGTCTCGTAGCAAGAGTCACCTCTGATACCAGTCTCCTCACATCTCTCTCCAAATCTAAGACTCTATTGCTGAGCCTAAGAATAGTATCATCATGTTAGAAAATATATCTCAAGATTTGGTCTACACTGAACCCATAGCAAGGAACAGGACGATGAATGAAATCCAACGAGTCCAAAAACAGCTCAAACGAAGTCCAGACGGTGAAGATACGTGCGAAAGGAGTTCAGAGCAGGTGGCACGATGCATGAGGCAGTGGAGGCCGGCAATGGCGCAGCCAAGCCCGACGGATGCACGTGCGCATGAAGGCACGCACAGGTGGGCCCAGCATGGGTGTGCGCATGGGCTGGCCCAGCACATGTGTGGGCACCTAGGCCTAGTGCCCTGCACAGTCCATCGTGGACCTCAGGGTGCTAGAGGTCCATGGAGGCCGCGTGGACTGATCACGCGGTCCACGCACGGTCCATAGGCAATTTTGCACGATTGAATGGCTTTAGAGTGAGCCGTTCATGATCGGATGGCTAAGGATGACTTCGAGCATGATCAGACTTTATTTGAGGCTATAGTGCATGATTGAACGGCTCTGATGTGAGTCGATCACGATCGGACGGCCACGGATGGTTCTAGGATTGATTGGGATTCAGTATTCCTAGTATAATAGTATTTTTGAGATTTTGGAGCCTATATAGCTTCGATTGATGAGCCGTTTGTTGTGTGGGATAACTGATGACATCCTAGAGGTGTAGAAAAGCTTCAAGAGAGGTTTTAGAGAGCTTTTGTGAAGATTTTGGAGCTTCTTGTTGAGAGACTTTTGTATAAGAGTTGAGTGGTGAGTTTCTCTTGTATTAGTTGTATTTTATTCTCTAATAGTGAAGCTTGCACGCCTCGTGGAGGTAGACTTGAGGTCGATTCACGTATTTAGATTATATTTCTTATTTTATTTCTTCTATCTTCTTGCTGCACCATGTGGTACCGGATCCTGTACAATAATTGATATCAAAGCAAGGTGGTACCAGAGCATAGGTTGTGATGGTGGTGATCAAGATAGAAGATGGAGAAGACAAACACAATTAAGATGGAGATCAACAGGTTTGATGAAAAGAGTAATTTTCTTGTGGCAGGCAAGGGTGAAGGATATGCTCATCCAGCAAGGATTGATCGATGCTCTCTTATGCGAGAAGAAGTCGACTACATTGGAGGTGTAGGATTGGAGGCGGTTCCAGATGTAGGCAGTGAGTACGATCTGTTTGTACTTAGCAGATGAGGTGGTGATCCATGTGCTTGGTGAGACTTTTTCGATGATGCTATGGTCGAAGCTCGAAAAATTGTATATGGCAAAATCTCTCACCAACACCCTCTTCCTCTGGAGATAGTTCTACCAGCTGTAGATGACTGAGGGACAGAGCGTACAGGAGCATCTCAGCCACTTTCAAAAGATCCTCATCAACCTTCTCCGCGTTGGTGAGAAAGTTGAGGAGAAGACTAGGGCGCTGGTCTTACTAATATCACTTTCTCCTTTATATGAATCCTTGGTGATGGCTCTTCGAGTGGGAAAGAGCACCATCAAGATGGACGAGGTCACCGCAGTGATTCTCCAGAATGAGATTCTCAGGAGGGAGAATCCAACTTCAAGCTCAGGTGACAGCTTGGCTTTGATGGTTTTTGGAGGAGCAGGAGGTGACAAACAGAGCGATAGGAGATTGTGAAGAGGGTGGTCCAGGTTTGGGATGAGAGACTTGAGCAAGATCAGATGTTATCGATGTGACGAGTTAGGGCATCTAGCCAGAGATTGCCCTCAACTCAGAGATCGGATGAGGGCTACTACAGTGATGGCCAGTAGCGAGTCAAAGGATGATGTCCTAGGGATATCTGATGAGGTATCTACTTCTTTTCAATAGTAGATTTTAGATTCTGCATGCACCTATCATGTATATTACAGAGAGGAGCAGTTTGACTTCCTAGAGA
This sequence comes from Elaeis oleifera, assembly GCA_000441515.1. Classification (NCBI taxonomy): domain Eukaryota; kingdom Viridiplantae; phylum Streptophyta; class Magnoliopsida; order Arecales; family Arecaceae; genus Elaeis; species Elaeis oleifera. The sequence goes on along the minus strand of KE509870.1, from coordinate 16,666 downwards.
GCAGTGAGGACATTATTTATCTATCGGATGGATCGAGCTATGCGATCAGAGGTATTCAGACGGTCAGCTGGAGGACACATGATGGTGTAGTGAGAAGATTGAGAGAGGTCCGATACATATGCGATTTCAAACAGAATCTTATCTCACTGAACAGACTGGATTGAAGAGGCTACAAGACAATAGTTGGTATAGGAATCCTGAAAGTGCTGCACAGCGATAGGGTTATTCTAGAGAAAAAAAAGAGGATGAGAGGATGTTACTATTTGACGGAGAGTCCAGTGTGAGGTGGAGCTTCAGGAGCCAAAAGGAGTCTAGAGCGAGGTGGAGGTGAATCGAACATTAGATGGGAGACTCGGAAGGACAAGAGGTGATGTCACAGAGTAAAATTTCTATTGCCATAAGAGACTTTTCCGAGTAGATCTTTGATCAGAGTAGACATAGCCCATGACGAAGGTGAGATCAAGCGGTCTGGCTCGACTCTCATGTTTGTCTATCCATGAGACAGCAGGCATGCCCTAGGGCATGGGGATGAGATAGATTACAGGCTCTCAGAGATAGATAGAGATCGAATATCGAGTCGAGATGAAGATTGTTAGGAAATCATCTTAAGATTCGACCCACACTGAGCCCACAGCAAGATCCAGAATGATGAAAGGAGTCCAACGAGTCCAAGAATAGACCAAATGGAATCCAGAAGGCGAAGATACATGTAAAAGAAGCTCGGAGCAAGTGGCACAGCACACGAGGCAGCGGCACAGCCGGGTCCGATGGACGTGCGCACGTGGCCCAGTGCATGGGCGGGCCCAATGCGGGCATGCTCGTGGGCTGGCCCAGCGCGCGTGCGGGTGCCTAGGCCCAACACCCTACGTGGTCCACTGTGGATTGCAAGGTGCTGGGCAGTCCATGGAGGCCACGTGGACCGATCATGCGGTCCACACACGGTCCATGGGCGATTTGCATGATCTAAAGGTGCTGGAGTGAGCCGTTCATGATCGAATAGCTGAGGATGATTTTGGGCATGATTAGGCTTGATCAGAGGCTATAGTGCGCGATCGGATGGCTCTGGTGCGAGTCGATCATGATCGGATGGCCACAGATGGCTCTAAGGTTGATTCAGACTCAATATTCCTAGTGTAACAATATTTTTGAGATTCTGGAGTTTATATAGCTCCAATTAATGAGCCGTTTATTGCGTGGGATAGCTGATGATGTCCTAGAGGTGCAGAAAGGCTTTAAAAGAGATTTTAGAGAGCTTTTATGAGAATTTTGAGGCTTCTTGTTGAGAGACTCTTGTACAAGAGTTAAGTGGTGAGTTTCTCTTGTATTAGTTATATTTTATTCTCTCATAGTGAAGCTTGTATGCCTCGTAAAGGTAGGCTTGAGACCGAATCACATATTTATATAGTATTTCTTATTTATTTCTTCTTTCTTTCTGCTGCATCGTGTGGTACCGAATCCTACACAATAATTGATAATAGAGCAAGGTGGTATCAGAGCATAGGTTATGATGGTGGTGATCGAGATAGAAGATGGAGAAGACAAGCACAATCAAGATAGAGATTAACAGATTTGATGGAAAGGATAAAGGATGTGCTCATCCAGCAAGATTGATCGATGCTTTCTTGTGTGAGAAGAAGCCGACTACATTGGAGATGCAGAATTGGAGGTAGCTCCAGATGCAGGTGGTGAGTACGATTCGTTTGTACCTAACAGATGGGGTGGTGATCCAAGTGCTTGACGAGATTTTTTCGATAATACTATGGTCGAAGCTCGAGGAGTTGTACATGACAAAGTCTCTCACCAACACCCTCTTTCTCTGGAGGTAGTTCTACCAATTATGGATAATTGAGAGACAGAACATGCAAGAGCCTCTCAGCCACTTTCAGAAGATCCTCATCGACCTTCTCAGTATTGACGAGAAAGTTGAGAAGAAGATCACGATGCTGGTCTTGTTAATATCACTTCCTCCTTCATATAAGTCTTTGATGACTGCTCTTCTAGTGGGGAAGAGCACTCTCAAGACAGACGAGGTCACCACAGTGATTCTTCAGAATGAGGTTCTCAGGAGGGAGAATCCAATTTCGAGCTCCGGTGACAGCTCGGCTTTGATAGTTTCTGGGAAAGCAGGAGGTGGTAGACAGAGTGATAGGAGATCACGACGAAGATGATCCAAGTCTAAGATGAGAGACTTGAGCAAGACCAGATGTTATCGATGTGATGAGTTGGGACATCTAGTTAGAGATTGCCCTCCACTCAAGGATCGGATGAGGGCTACTGCAGTGACGGCCAGTAGCGAGTCAGAAGATGATGTCCTAGAGATATCTGATAAAATATCTACTTCTTTCTAGTAGTAGATTTTAGATTTTATGTGCACCTATCATGTATGTTGTAGAGAGGAACAATTTGACTCCCTAGAGAGCAGTGAGGGCATTGTTTATCTGCTGGATGGATCGAGCTGTGTGATCAGAGGTATCGAGACGGTCAGCTGGAGGACGCATGATAGTGTAGTGAGAAGATTGGGGAGGTCCGATACATATCTGATTTCAAACAGAATCTTATCTCACTGAACAGACTGGATTCTAGAGGCTACAAGACAGTAGCTGGTGTAGGAATCCTGAAGGTGTTACGTAGCGATAAAATTTTCTGGAGGAAAGAAGAGGATGAGAGGACATTACTATCTGATGGAGAGCCCAGTGTGAGGTGGAGCTTCAGGAGCCAAGAGGAGCCCAGAGAGAGGTGAAGGTGAATCAGGCACTAGACGGGAGACTCAGGAGGATGAGAGATGATGTCGCAGAGTAAATTTTATTATCGTAGGAGACTTGCTCAAGCAGATCTTTGATCAGAGTGGACACAGCCCATGACAGAGATGGAATCGAGCGGTCTGGCTCGACTCTCAAATTGTCCATCCATAAGACAGCAGGCATGCCCCAGGGTGTGGGGTGAGACGGATCACAGGCTCTCAGAGATAGATCGAGGTCGAATATCAAGTCGAGATGAAAATTGTTAGGAATACATTTTAAGATTCGATCCACACTAAGCCCACAGCGAGGTCCAAGATGATGAAAGGAGTCCAAGAGCCCAAGCACAGCCCAAATGGAGTCCAAACAGCGAAGATACGCATGAAAAAAGCTCAAAGCAAGTGGCACGGCACACGAGATGGTGGAGGTTGGCGGTGGTGCAGTCGGGTCCGATGGACACGCACGCGCAGCCCAGTGCATGGGCGGCCCAGCGTGCACAGGGGTGCCCAGGCCCAACACCCTGTGTAGTCCACCATGGACCGCATGGTGCTGGGCGGTCCATGGAGGCCACATTGACCGATCACGTGGTCCACATATGGTCTATGGGCAATTTTGCGTGATCCAACGGTTCTGGAGCGAGCCATTCGTGATCAAATAGCTAAGGATGATTTCGAGCATGATCAGATTTGATCTGAGGCTATAGACGGCTCTGGTGTGAGCCGATCACGATCGGATGGCCACGGATGGTTCTAAGATTGATTCAGACTCAGTATTCCTAGTGTAATAGTTTTTTGAGATTCTAGAGCTTATATAGCTTTGATTGATGAGCTGTTTATTACGTGGGATAGCTGGTGACATCTTGGAGGTGTAGAAAAGCTTCAAGAGAGGTTTCAGAGAGCTTTTATGAGAGTTTTGAGATTTTTATTGAAAGACTCTTGTATAAGAGTTGAGTGATGAGTTTCTCTTGTATTGGTTGTATTTTATTCTCTCATAGTGAAGTTTGCACGCCCCGTGGAGGTAGGCTTGAGGTCGATCTATGTATTTATATTATATTTCTTATTTTATTTCTTCTTTCTTTCTACTGCACCACGTGGTACCGGATCCTGCTCAACACATTAAGATGCTCAAGTCTCATACTCAGGTCAGAAATCATCTGTGTCACCATGGAGATGTGAGACACCATGGATCGATCTGATGAGAGAGCCATATAATAGCTCTCCCCCTGAGAAGTACCTCTGGCTGTAAGAAGAATACCAGCGACTTGCTCTGAAATAGTCCACTGCTGATCATCCTCTAGTCTGATAGGTGAACGTCATAATTTGTGCATAGACTGGGGCTCAGAAGAATCTCTCCCAATTGCCTCAAAAGGACCTGCCTCAGGCTCAAAATAAAATGAATATCAAGGCTATACTCACAAGATGGTGAAGATGGTCCCTCCTCCTCAACTCTATCCTCCTCCTCATCATCTTCATCACCAACGCCTCTATACTTCACCCAACGTCCATCAATTTTGAAAAAATTATTGCTCCAAGAATTGATTTTGATGATGATAAATATTTGAGTATTCATAAAATAAGTCCTTAAAGCTCAAGAAATTTGGGTTTATGAAGCACTTATAGGAATATGCTAAAGATTAATCAGAGAAAATCATGAGATACATATTTCAATAATTTTAATATTTTAATTTATTTACTAAAATTTATTTGTGAAGATATCAGAATTTTTCTAAATATTATTCTTAATCAGTTAAAATTCTCTCCTTTCTTATATGAAATAGATAAAAATAACCATTTTGACCATTTTGAAAAAGATCTCCCCCTTTCTTACATAAAAAGTGTTCAATTTGTAAAAGTTTTCTTATTAAAGTAGAGATGGTTCATAAAAGAATTTTATTCTTTCTTTTTATTTTAGTATTAGAGCAATAAATGTGAAAGAAATATTTCTTTCTCTTTTCTTATTTGATATTAAAGTAAGGATGAAACCAAGAATTAAAAGAGAAAAAATTGGAGCATTTTATAAAACCAAAAATGAATGTATCGAGGTATTTTGGTATCAATAATAA
>KE509869.1:20918-31424 GCA_000441515.1 Elaeis oleifera | reverse complement strand
AAAAATATCAAAATATATTTATTTATTAACAAATCAATTACAATACAAGGTTGCTCAACCGTCAACAGGCTGACAATTGACTTTTGGGACATATTTCCCAATAGTTGGATCAAGAGAAGTAATGTATTGAGGATGGTTTTTTTTCAGTGATCCTGCTTCCTACAGTAGAAGCACTCCGTCTGACTCTGGTCGGACTTACACTTGGACTTCTTAATCTGACCCCTAACATTTGGCACTTTATTTTTCTTCTTCTTTTCCTTTCTTAAAGGGACGATGCCAGCCTGAAAAAGATGCTCCCCCTACATTCACTGTCTCCTTGCGGAGTTGGTGATCTTTTTCATATGTCTGTAGCAACCCCAACAGACCATGGTAGTTTACTACAGGCTTCATCATTTGATAATGACTGAGAAACGATAAGTAGGACTTCGGTAGAAAATTCAGAATCACATCTTTTTCAAGCTGCTCGTACAAGAGAAAGCCGAGCTTGTTGAAGTGCTCGATCTGTTCGATCATGTATAATATATGATTGGTTACCGATGACCCGCCTTCATCCTGGCATTGAAAATGGCACAACTGATCTTGTGCTGCTCAACGTCGTCGGGAGTGCCAAAGAATCATTCAACACTTTTAGCATTTCCTCTGGCTGAGCTTTTTAAATTTACGATTGAACTCATCGTTCATAGCCGCTCGCATAATACAATATACCATGGTGCGGTCATTGAGCCACTTCAAGTAACTATCTCGAACCGCACCACGAGCGTTGGAAGCAGATTCCTCAGGTGCCAGATCCATCAGCACGTACAAGATCTACTCATGCTCTAGGACTATCTTCAATTTTTGATACTAGTTATCAAAATTGAGTCCTCTCAATTTATCACTGTCTAACAGTGATCGAAGCGATAAGTTGGTGGCCATAACTATGAAAGAAAAATCAAAATCTAATTAATATATGAATCGATTAAGCCTAAAGATATGGACTTTAGTTTAAAGGTTCTCCTATTATTTTAAATGAATTGATAGCCTTTACCTTCAATTCGAAAAATTATCCTAATTCCTTAGCGGGTACTAGAATCCACATAATGGCACATGAGCCTGACTTTAGTCGGCTCACCCATGTACAACTATGGGTAGGTTCTTAACCAATTATTTCAACAAATAATTTTAATAATTGATTTTGCCTGAAGGTCCTAACAGTAGGCTTTGGCCTCCACTGAAAGGTCTGGTTAGGTCCAACCGTTAATATAATCATACTCAAGAATCGAACCACAAATGATCAGGCCCAACTTTGGTCAGTCATCCTGATCACCCATAAGAGAAATTTGACTGAGTTGTCATATTATGAATGATAATTTCAATAGCAGATGAGCACTAGGTCTTTGAGCCATCCAATGATCATCTAACTATAGGACCCATTATCACTCAACATAATGGGAGGCTGTGATCTAGTTATCTCCATAACTATTTCATTTTTAGGGACCTAATAATTTAGAGGATTTAATTAATTGAGTTGATAGATAAAAAAGACTCGATCAATTATTCTTAATCCTCCAACTGACTTCACTAAGTTATATTAAAGAGATTAGGTTTAATCTGATCCATCCAACGAGTCATAAATCCTCCCATTAACTTTACCAAGTCATGATGATGACTCAAAATAAGTTGGACTAGGGGCACCTAAATCAGTCATATTGATTTTCTAATTAGTATGGGTCAAGCCCAATCATTAAGTGATCTAATCAAAATATGATGGACCATATTGGCTAGATAAGTGAGATTAGTGGAAGGGATATGCTATTAACTTATTATAGACTCAATCTATGCGAGTAGCTCTCAATTAGTGACCACCGATTAAGACTGCCAAACTTACTTTAGACACCAACTGGTTAACCAGTTTCAATTTGATCGACTTATAGATTTGGGTTCGACCACGGAGCTACAATCAAGGTCCATCTTGGTCTAATCAAAGACATGGACTTAACCAACTACAACTATTAAAAATTGATCAAGAGAAAAATTAACCCAATCAGAATTAACTCTTAATTAGATTTGATCAGTTACTAACATGGTCCATTATCAATAATTTCTAACCCTAAGTCTAACTCAGTTAAATGGATTTGACTCGAGCTAACTCATTAATCCATAAATTATGAAATTGATACCTTAGATCTTTGATTCTCAAATCTAGATTGCTTAATTTTAATTAAGTTTTGGACTGACATGGGTTGGGATTCAGTGTTTGAAATAATTTTAGTTTATAAATATTTTTACAAACAATCATCGAATGATCAAAATCCTAATTTCAGATCTAAGATATATTATTTAGAACTAAATAAGTTTAAATTTTTTTCATTGTTCAGCATCATTGAAAAGACCGTGCAGCATCCTTATATACCATAGGAGATCCCATCGAATGGATAAATAGGGCTGTGAAATCTTGATATCTCCTATGATTAGATGGCTATGAGGATCCATCCAATCAGATTACTATACTACTCAAGTTTTAAATTAATTATTTAGATCTAATCTAAACAATTAAAATTAGATTAATATCAAATTTATGCAAAAATTTATATCATAAGAAATCGAAGCTCTGATACCATTATTGGGAAACAAGCAATTCAAGCATATATATTTTTAGAATTTTTATAGCAAAAGTATTAGATTAAACTATTTAATCTCTTATACATGCTTTAGATTATATTTAAACTACCTTCCTAAAGATCTATGATATAAAATATTACACAAAAAATCCGATCTAAAAGAAATACTGCATCGATCGTATCGATGCCCTGAATCAGATCTAACGCTTAGATCTGATCCGATGAGTTCAGAATCTATTATCTGATCATAGGTCAATGATTATCACTGTTGATACATATGGTAGAAGATCCTTTCTAATGTCGAGCAGTCACATAGTATGTTTGGCTTCTACAGGTGATCCACTCGAAGCACCGAATAGATCATCCTTCTCGAGAGTGCTAGCTCGTGATGAAGGATTTAGATGGCTGATGGAGACCCCTTTCTTCAGATCAAATGGATACCTCTAGATTAGAAGAGAGAGCTTTTCAAGGATGAGATAGTGTGGAAGAAGAAAATAAATTCTTTTATTTTTCTTCTCACAAAATTGGAACTAGGAAACCCTAGAATCCTGCCCTAGATCTCACACCCTAAAGAAGATCTTCTTCCTCTTTTTCTCATGCACGGACATCCACTCCTCTTCCTCAGATTTCTCATGCACTCTATGAGAATTTCTCATGCCAAATCTGAAGTGGTTTGGTGCACAAAAAGTCAGCCCTTCTTAAGGTGGCATCCCAAGTAGAGTTTGGATAATCTGGTTCAGTTTCAAACAGCCTTTGATCTTATCACAAATTCCAATCAAATTTGAACTATTTTTCAAATTAGATTTAATCTACAACTAAAGGACTTAGAAAGAAGGTGACACAACTCAGATCATGTACAAAAAATATCATGCAAAAATTTGTTTGTGCATGAGAAAGAAGGCTGGTCGGTAGCTAGGAAGAGTCCTATAAAACTTGGACTCTTGGTTTAAGCTTGATTTCAAACCAATTCAAAGTCAAACTTGAACCAACCAAATTTTGATCCAAAGAGGATTAGAAGAAGGCATCACACACCTTCTAGGCATAAAAATTACACATGAAACCATTCTCACGCCTAAAGAAAAGCAGGGTGCAGTGAAAGGTGGCGGATGAGGTGTTTTGGTTCCATTTAAATTCTAACTTGTATTCTTATCTAATTAGGCTCTTGACCCAACAAAATTAGGTTAGACCTAATTAGATTACCTAATCTAATTAAGTGATAAGTGGTCTCAATTAAATTCTAATCAAATTAAAATTAATCGAGCTCGAATCAGGAATCGAACATCCTTAGCAATTAAGTCATCTCATAACCTACTCAGGTCAAACCAAATTGAATCCTATTCAATTAGATTTAACCTAACTTTAATACTCAATTAATTAAATTAATTAATAATCTAATTACTAATCAATCTTTCAATAATTTATTAATAATTAGTGAATTAATTTACTATAATTTTTGCATAAGGTTCATCATCAATCGAATCGACGATTAAACCCTAAAACGATTCTCAATCATTGATCAACCACATGATGAGTCGAAAACTTTTTTAAGTATGACCCCATAGATTCGAACCTAAGTCAGTAGTATAAAATAACTTTTAAATTAATCGATGTAACCATCTAGCAATAAGACTCGACGTCCGTATAGATAGAAAGATCGCAAAGCATCATTCATAAACTTATTGGCATATGGTTACTGTATAATTCATCCTTTTGACCCTAATGCTCAAGATGACCTGGAGTTTCACTATCAATCGCAGATATATCAACTATATTATGTTTCAACCTTTCAAATCCATCACATGGATTATCTTGGTCAAGATTTTACTAAATTGAAACGTACTGATGCATTAACTCCTACTTATTCAGAGGGTCAATTCTATCTTGACTCACACACTGACTTCATAAGTATTTGACTGTACTGAAAAATCTTTCATCATTGAATTAAAAATTCAAGTAGTCTAACACGAAAGTATAGTGAGTTATTTACAAGTCACCATGGTGATCTCAGGTCGGAAGGATACTTATACCCACATCCTTCGCGAGCTACTCTTAACAGCAGAGTGCCCAGCAGTTGGTCACGTTTAATAACATGTACTCCTATATCTCATTTGTATATCATACCAGTGTCTCCACACCACTTGGTTATAAGGACAACCAATGTATATGAGACATAATGACCTACACTTAATAAATGCTATCATCCTAATAATAGCATATCATTTGGTCGTGAACTAATTTTAAGGAATAAACGATATATCCTCCTATATCAATTAGGATAGTCCTGAGGGCTTCATCACAATAATTAGAGTTCAATAAGAAAATATACACTACTTTATGATGAAAAAGTTAAATAATAATTTTATTAATTTATCAATTCATATATATTTATATTGATTAGCACAACCATTAACAGACTGACGATTGATTTTGAAACATAATTTCCAACAGTGGATAGGGCATAAGCCAGTACTCTTTCACCTTAGGGTTTGGAGCTGTCTGGCTTATATCAAATGTTTAAAAACTGACACGCTTGGATATAGGTCTAATAAGTATCCATTTATAGGGTACCCAAAAGAGACTAAGAGATATTACTTCCATCTTGCTGATGAACAAAAAGTGTTCGTCAGCAATAGGACAATCTTTTTGGAAAATAAGTTTCTTGAAAAAGAAACTAATGCCTTTAAGATTGAACTTGATGAAGTTCGATCAGTAGAAGAACCAACATAATTTAGTAAACCCATAGAGTTGGATTTGATTAGATCAAATCTGAAACTTGTTATAGAGATATCTTTGAGGAGATCTGGTAGAGTATCACGTCAGTCGGACAGATACTATAGTTTTTTGATCCGAGATGGTGATCCTATTGATCTAGATGAGAACAATAAAGATCCGATCACCTACATGGATGCAATGCAGAGGTCTAACTCTGATAAGTGGCTAGAAGTCATGAAATTCAAAATAGAGTCCATGAAGGTCAACGATGTATGGATATTGGTTGACCTACCTGAAGGGATAAAATCTATAGGATGTAAGTGGATCTTCAAAAAGAAGAAGGATGCAGACGGAAGGATGGAGATCTATAAAGCCCGTCTAGTTGCCAAAAATTATCATCAGCATTATGGTATTGACTATGACGAGATATTTTCTTCTGTAGTAATGCTCAAGTCCATTTAGATTATATTTGCGATAACAGCACATTTGGACTATGAAATTTGATAAATGGATATGAAAACAGTCTTCCTAAATAGAGAGCTGGAAGAAGAGGTGTATATGATACAACTTGAAAATTTCATATCCACTGACGAGTCTAACATGTGTAAGCTTCAGAGGTCTATTTATTAACTTAAGCAGACATCTCAAAGTTAGAACATGTGTTTTGATAAAGTGATCAGAACGTATGGCTTCATTAAGAATGGAGGAGAACCCTACATATACAAATGGGTTAATAACTCTGTAGTAGTATTTCTTATTTGTATATGGATAATATTCTCTTAAACAGAAATAACATCCTACATTACAGGAATAAAGATTTGACTATCATCATAATTATCCGTGAAGGATTTGTGAGAAGCATCCTACAATCTTTGGGATGAAGATCTATAGAGATAAATTTAAGAGGTTACTTGGATTATCCCAGTCTATGTACATTGATACTGTGCTAAAATGGTTCAGCATGAAGAATTTCAAAAAGGCTATCTTTCGATCGACCTTGGAATTTTCTCGTGAAGAAGATTGTCTAACAACTTCTCAAGAGAGAGAGCTATGAGTAGAATTCTATATGCTTCGATAGTAGGATCTATTATATATGCCATGATATGTACGAGACCGGACATGGTATACTCACTAGGGATAGTGAGTAGATACCAGTCCGATCTAGATGAGAACCATTGGAAGGTCGTAAAGACCATCCTTAAGTATTTGAGAAGTACTAAGAACCAGTGACTTATCTATAGAGAATTCAACTTAAAATTTTTAGGATTTACAGACTTCAATTTTCAATCAGATCATGACGACAATAAGAGCATATTGGGATACGTTTATACCCTAAATGATGGAGCAGCTTGCTAAAAAATTTTAAACAGCACACCGTGGCCAACTCTACTTGTGAGGAAGAATATATCGCCGCATCCGATGCTACGAAAGAAGCTGTATGGTTACAAAAGTTCATCAATGAGCTCAGAGTGGCAACCTCTCTCGATGGTCCTGTCTTGTTATATTGTGATAGCACTGGCGCCATTGCTCAAGCGAAAGAATTGAAGTCACATCAGTGCACCAAGCATATTGTGCACTGCTACTATCTGGTCCGAAAGATCGTGGATCGAGATGATGTCGAGCTTCAGAAGATCAACAGAAAGGAGAACCTGACCGACCCATTAACTAAAGCCCTTGATATCAAGAAGTTCAAAGATTATAAATTAAAGATGGATATACGACACTATACCGATTGGCTTTAGTTCAGGTGGGAGTTGTTGGAAATTATATCTCAAAGTCAATCGTCAGTCTGTTGACAGTTGAGCTAATTATTGTAATTATATATGAATTATCAAAATAATAAATATTATTTAATTTTCTCATCACTCTGTATATATCTTATTTGAACTCTTATTTTGTGATAAAGTCCTTAGGACTATTTGAATCGATATAAGAGGACATATCATTTAGTCCTTAAATCTAGTTCAAGGCCAAATGATATGCTATTATTAGGATGATAGCTATATCAAGTGTAGGTTGTTGTGTACCATGTGGGTTGGTTGTCTTCTTAATCAAGGAGTGTAGAGACACTGGCATGGCATGCAAGTGAGACATAAAGATACATCTTACTGAATGTGACCAACTGCAAGCACTCTACTGTCAAGAGTAGCTTGCGAAGGATATGGATATAAGTGTCTCTCTGACCTAAGATCATCATGGTGACTTGCATGTAACTCACTGTGCTTTGATGTTAGACTACCTGAATTTCTAACTTAGTGATGAAAGATTTTTGGATACACTCAAGTACTTGCAAAATCGGTGTGTGAGTCAAGATGGAATTGATGCCTCCGAATAAGTAGGAGTTAATGCATTAGTGTGTTTCAATTCAGTAAAACCTCAATCGGGATAATCCATATGATGGATTTGAAAGTTGAAATACAATGTAGATGACCTTTTCAGGATTGACAGTTAAACCCTTGGTCACTTTGGGCATTAAGATCATAAGGATGAATTATATGGTAATCATATGCCAATAGGTTTTGAATATTGCATTGCAATCTTCCAACCTATCCGGACGTCGGGTACCATTACTAGATGGTCACTTTGATTGGTATAGAAAGATTATTCCTATGCTATTGGTTAGGTTCAAATCTATGGGATCATACTCAAAAAAAATTTAACTGATCATATGGCTGATCAACGATTAAAAATCATTCTAGGATATAATCATCAATTCGATTAATGATTAATCTTGTGTAAAAATTGTAATAAATTAATTCACTGATTGTTGATAAATTATAGGAGGATTGATTAGTGATTAGATTGCTAATTAGCTCAATTTGATTGAACATTAAGATTTGGATCAAATCTAATTGAATTAGATTTAATTTGATTTGACCCAATTAGGTTATGAGATGATCTAATCGCTAAGGATGTTCAATTTCTGATTTGATCGAAACTTGAACTCGATTAATTTTAATTTGATTAAAATTTGATTGAAGCTATTTATTATCTAATTAGACTAGATTCAATGATCTAATTGGGTCTAACCTAATTTGATTAAATGAAGAACCTAATTGGATAATAATTTGAATTCGAATTCGAATTGAACCAACCCATGCTTCACCTCTTCTCTATGCCTACCTTTTCTTCATGCAAGAAAGGTTCTTATGTGAACATTTTCTATGCATAGAAGTGCATTGTTGCCCCCTTCTCTAGTTCCTTTTGGATGAGGATAAGTTGGTTCTTTATTCGAATTCAAATCATTTGAAATTTGACTAGAAACAACCTTGCACTTATCCTTATCCATACCTTGGTGCCATCACCTTTGGAAGGCTGAAGTTTGCACGACAAATTATGAAGTGAATGGCATGAGAAATGTCTCATGCCTCAGCTCTTATGGCACCCCACTTGGATAAGGATAAGTGGTTGAGTTTCGAATTTAAATTGATTTGAATTTGAACTACATCTAACCACTTTATCCTTATCCCTTCACCTCTCCACACCACCTTAAAATCTCCTCTCATTTTGTGCAACAAAATGATTGAATTTTATCATGGAAAATCTCTTCTGAGAGAGAGGAGGTGTGAAACAGAGAGGGGGCGGGCTTCTGTGCATAAGAAACAAAGGTAGAGACCTTCCTCTTTGGGTATGAGGTCTAGGTTGGGTTCTAGGGTTTCGACTCTAGATCTTTATGTAAGAAGAAATACAAGAGGATCTTGTTCTAATCTCCCACACCACCATCTCCTCATGTAGCTCTATCCTTTGATCCAAAAGAGTCTGGGTGATCCAAAGGAAGAAGCTTATTCCAGCCATCCAGTGCCTTTTGTGTGAGCTAGCACTTCTGGAAAGGATGATCCGATCAAGACTTCGAGTGGACAACTTGTAGAGACTGAACGAGCTGTGCGACTGCTCAACATCAAGAAGAACCTCATACCATACCTATCAGCAGCGACGATCATCAACCCATGCAAAAGTAATGAGTTCTGAACTCGTCTGATTAGATCTAATGGTTAGATCTGATCTAGGGCATCGATGTGATGGATGCAGTTTTCTTTATATCAGATAATATTTTTATATAAAATTCATATCATAGATCCTTAGTAGGTAGTTTGGATCTAATCTAAAACATGTATAGGAGATTAAAATATTTAATCTACTATCTTCTGCTATGTAAATTTTTTAAAATGCATGCTTTGAACTGTTGTTTTTTTTTTAGACATGATTCATAGATCGGATATGACTCAAAAGCCAATGGACCCAACAATCTGATTTTCTCTAATCTGTTAATCCTATCTTCTCCAATCTGACTTAGTCTTAGGTGCCACAAGTACTTCTGGTTAACCTTATCTCTAGATTGTTTAGATCCTATGGTATTCATATTTTGCTCGATACAATTCATAGATATGTCAATATGTAGCTGAAAGAGACTATTAATAAAGAAACCACTTCAAATTTTATTATTTTTAAGAAATATATTACAGTGGTCCTTATAAAACTTATTACATAATCATCTTACATTAAGCAAGAGACAGAAATAAGATTCCTGCTCGTAGCAAGTGTAAAGTAACAGTCTCTTAAAAATGAAATATTTTCTGATGATAGTCGAAGAGGATATGTCCCCACAGCAACTTTTGCTCCATTCTCGACACGTAAGGTCATTTCACTTTCACTCAATCTTTTGCTATCCTCAAGATCCTATAAAGAAATACATAGATGAGCACTAGATCTAGAGCCAATCATCCAACTGGATGTAGAAGAAATCGTTAGGTTAGTTTCTATAAGGAGCATATCTTCAGAAGGTCCATCTTCCCTCTTGTTCTTCAAACTCACTAGGCAAGCTGGGCAGTTCTGTTTCCAATGGCCATCAGTGTCGTAATGAAATATTTTCTTTCTCCACAACCTTCTTCTTTAGAACCACCTTCTTCTCCTTCTGGCTCTCCACCTTTTGCTTCTTCATGGACTTTTCTTCCAGTCGACTTTCATTTGGAAGAAGTCCTCTCCACAGCAAGTAAAGAGCCCCTTGAACTTTTCAAGATTCCCTCAGTTGTAACCAGCACGTTAACCAACTCATATATAGTGCACTGGATCTTATTCATATGGAAGTTTACTATAAACTATCCATACAAATTGGTAAAAGGCTATAGAATGAGATCAATCTGCAACCCCTTATCCATCGATATCCTGAGCTTCTCAAGCTCCTCAAAGTCTTTGA
>KE509859.1:15206-32580 GCA_000441515.1 Elaeis oleifera | reverse complement strand
CCAAGCACCATCTGATGGTGCATTCCATGGGAAAAGGCATGGAATTAATGGGAAGATAAGGAAGAAGTTAAGAGTCTTAAACAAGGACTTTCCTTCTTAAACGCCAACTAAATGGGGTGTCCCAAATTAAATTCAGTGTGTAAGACTCTTTATGAAGAAGAACACTTCCTCTTCTGCACCCACATATTCCCAAAAACCATTATATGGCATGTGGAATAAAGCAGTGCATGGAAATAAGGAAAGGTTGTTAAGAGACTTAACAGAGGACTCTTCCTTCTTTCTTGCAACAAATAAATGATGCCTAATTATTTTGGCATGGAGATATGAAAGGTGGTGTGGAAGACTCCTTTTTTATATAGAACTCTTCCATGTTAGGTAAGAAACTAACAAAATCCAATTAGATTCAAGGCAACAGGTTAGGTTCAACTCAAACTCCTTTGAACTAACTAATTGAAAACTTGGGTTAATACAATGTGCTAGCATATCAAATTAACTCTTAGAATTTATAATAAATCTAAACAGATTAGATCAAGATTAAATTTCTATCGTGTGTGACCTATTAGATTCTATATCTAGCCAGCAGTGGACTCAGGCCTATGATCTAATCCGATTAGATTAGTCCAAATATATCAATTAATCAGAATACCTTTTAATTAATTTTTGAATTAGACTCTTTAATTCTAGCGAGTCTACAATAAAAATTGACATCTAGCAACATGTCATGACTGTCCGAAAGTCACAAAATTTGATGAAAATATCAAAATTACCCTTTCATGGTGAGTTACGGTGCAATTCAATCATTCGATCACACAACATCCCAGACAGATCATGGGCATGAAATTATGTCAAGCCCAAATATCTATTCATATATATCTCAATCCGATAATGATGACTCGATTGATGAACTAGTAGAAATTTTTTCTACTATTTATCCCTGCTCTAGCTAGAGACTCTCTGAGTCATCATCCTATGAGATCACATAGGATGTTCTCTCCTCTTATAAGGAGTAATCAATTTTTTGTTGACCACTCACAACCTCCATACACACTTTACCAAACCCACAACATCCCACACATGTCTCAAAGTGGCATGCTAGAGAATGAACCAATTAAGGATCTATATACATAAGGGACCATGGTGATCTCAGATCAAAGGATCACTTGCACCACTCTCACTGGAGAACCATCTATCAACATGCTGTAAGGCTCCATCAGATGTTCTCCCTGTGGATCAGTTCAGTGAACTCATTCTCTAATGAGCACCTATAGCTTTGTATTAGTATCACCACACAAGTGATTGTGAGATCAATCATCTTCTCCATCGAGCATACATAGGATGTACCAGTCTTATCAGCATTATCGATCCCTGACTCGATGATCCAATGATTGAAATATTTTAGACTAGGACTATCAAGATTTTAGGTCTCACTGGCATGATCTCATCATGGCCTTAAAATTATTGCACTGATCTATGAGGTTCCTCATAATCATAAATAAAATATGATACAGAAAATGATAAAATATAAGGCCTCACAAATAAAATATCATGTAAATGAGCAAGAAGATAATACAGAAAAATTCTATCGCATTGTTCATGTGATTGGCTTGTAGGGCACTATTCTTTCAGTAATCATATTACTAGTTACAGTAGGTCGGGCATCTAGACAAACCATTGTGCAGCTCAATTTTTTAGTGGTAAAAATCCCCTTGATGTATAATGCCATCCTCGAATGACCAGGGGTAAACGCGCTCTAAGCCATTGTCTCAACATACCACTTGATGGTAAAATTTTGATAAAGCATGGGATCTACGAACTCTAAGGAGCCAAGTCTTAGCATTGCATTGTTACGTGATAACTCTTCGAGGAGTAGCACCCCCTAAGGATCTCCCTATCGAAGGTTTGGATGCCTATAACGAATCATCCAACCAACATGGAGAACCTATGGAAGACCTTATCATGGTCCTCCTTGAGGATGGCAACAAGGAACTATTAATTCGGGTTGGGTCAAACCTAGACAAGATAACAAACATCATCTTGTTATCTTTTTGCAGAAAATACGGACATCTTTGCTTGGTCAGCTACCGACACGCCAGGCGTAGATTTCAAAGCGATAGTGTATTGACTGAATATGGATCCTGCATACTAGCCCATCAAGTAAAGTACTAGAGCTTCACCCTGGAATGGTAGCAGGTGTTTCCTAAAGGTGGCAACCCAAGAGGGGATGAATTAGGATTTTTAAAATTATTTGAATATTTGTACCCAAAGTAATTTAAAAATATTTGTGTAGTGCTTAGTAGCAATTAAAAATATAATAGAAGAATAAAAGTAAATGCAATCATGCAACCACAACATAAGAAATTTATAGTGGTTCGGTGCTCAACTCAGCACCTACATCCACTCACCAAGTCAACCCACATGGAAATCCCAACTTTAATCCAACAAGATTATAGTTTAATTATTTTCATAGATTCATAATCCAATCAAATTAATTTTTCTGACTCACCAACTAAAATCTTATAATTAATTATTTGTTCAGGCTCACAATCAATCTAGTTGCTTTTCACCGGTTGACCAACCAAAACTATACACCATCCAATTATGGCTTAGACCAACCTTAAAACCTAAGTTTCTTCCTTAAGAAACTTATCACAATAATTCAAAGAAAGATATACAAGCATTTAAAACATAAACAACAAACTCTTTAGACTCTTAAAGAAGTCGAAGTGGTTGAGCTCTTGAATTGCTTTAGATTTCTTCCTTGAATGGTTGAGAGAGGATTGATAAAGACTTGAATGCTCTTGCTCGATGGTTGTTAGCTTAATTCAATCCACTCTTCTTCACTTTTTAGTTGAGTAAATGTGAGAAGGTTAGAATTGAAAGTACTTTTAATTTCTTCCTCTCTTCCTTTTGTTCCACTCAAGAAGCTTGTGTATTTTCTTAATAAAATTCAATAGCCTTCAATACTTGGTTCTCCATTTGAATTCTTCACTTTTATGTCCTCAAAAATATCTATAATTAATGCTCTAACCATTGAAAGCTCGAAAAGAGCCATTACAAATAAAATATGATCGTTTGAAGTAATCTGAAAACTAGCCATTATTATTCTATTAGAAATCAGTGAGTTGGCTCACCCAAGCTCTTAGTCAACTAACCTAAAGTCCTAAGTTGGCTAAATAAAATTCTAAGATGGCTCAGGAATAGATGCAAATTTATTTGCTTTCTATCTATTCTGTCTGTTAGAGATTGGGTTGGCTCAAAATTCTCTTCTTAGTCAGCTAAATTCATAACTTGGTTGGCTAATTGATCTTTTGAGTTAGCTTAAAGGACTTGCAATCTTTCACTACTTTTTATCTTTTTTTGCCTTTGAGATTGAGTCAACTATCCCATTCCTATGAGTTGGCTAAACTCCGATCTTTGTCGGCTATGTTGTTTTATGGTTGGCTCAGGAGAATCTCTGAAATCTTCAATCATCTATCTTCATCCTGAGTCTGAGACTGAATCGACTATCCATATGGATGAGTTGGCTAGGATCCTATCTTGGTCGGCTCATATAAAAGCTTGGTCAGCTAAGAAAATTATCCAAATTTTATTCTTTTTTTCCCTTGAATTGAGACTGGGTTGGCTAAGCTTTTTCTTGATCGACTCAAAAGTATGTCAAGCATGTCAAAATTGATTTTCTTATTTTGAGTAACTTTCTTTATTCAAATATATTTCAGACTAGTTTTATCTTCTCAAACTTAATTTTTGAATAGATGGACTTGTTGAGATATCTTTCTAGATTGAACTTTCCTTTATCAAATTCTTTTTGTGCAGAACTCAGATTCTTTACTTTCAAAACTTGAATCTTTGGATTGAGAATACAAAATTACTTAAATTCGAGAGGACTTCTTCTTGGATGAAATCATCTTTTGAGTATTATAAGAAATCCTACAATCACTCGCAAAAATATCATTAACAATTATGATTTGTCCTCAAATATTTTTGATATTGTTGCCCAGGTATGGCTACCCAAGAGGGGGGGGGGGTGAATTGGGTATTTCAAAAAATTAAATGACTAATATGTAGATTTGAATGATTTAGACTAAGAGATGTGCATACAATAAACAATATAATCTTTAATGTAAAAAGCCATAGAAAGATAAAAGATGTAAAGAATAACAGTAGTAAGTACAAGTACAAACATCTATATTTTATAGTGATTCGGTGTCAAACTCAGCACCTACATCAGCTCTTAAAGTAAACCACTTGAGAATTCAATTATAATCACTAAGTTGATTATAATTCGATTTTTTCTTTGGATTCACAATCTAATCCAGTTGATTTTTTCTAGCTCACCAACCAAATCATACAAGATTATTTTTTAGACTCACAATCAATCCAGTTGATTTTTCTCAGATTACCAACCAAAATCTCACAAGTGATTATTTTTCTTCGAGCTAATAATCAATCCTGATTGATTTTCAAATAGGCTTATCAATCAAAACCTATACAACATCCAACTCTAGGCTTGAACCAATCCAAGTTTCTCATCCCAAGAAATTTGAAAATAAAAATTCATAATCATAATTAATACAAGAGTAAATGAGTTTAGAAATAAAAACTAAATGAAGCTCAAGAGAAAAAATTCTGAATTTTGCTTGTTGGCTTGATTTCTTCTCCTTGAATGCTTAAAGGAAGTTGGTGAAACTCTTCAATGCTTGTAGCCTGACTTCCTTTAGTTAAAGGATGATTGGAAGAATAAAAGTTTGTCTTGGAATCACTCCTCTTCACAATATGGCTTCCATAATGAATAAATTGAACTTGACTTGAATGCTCTTCAATAAGTGTTCAAAAGTTCTTTTTAATATTCCAAGATGTTTCATTTATATCCTCAAGCTTTTTCAACATTCTAAGGCATCTGAAGAGGCAGCATTTAATATCCTAGCCATTGAAAATGAAGATCTAGCCATTGGGAGCAAGTTGGGGGTAAAAAAGTATAGATCTGAAAACTAGCCGTTACAGTTATTTAGTCGACTAATTTTTTTTGAGTCGACTAAGTCCTTTAGTGGGTCGACTCAAAATTCTCTTAGTTGGCTAAGTATCAAATGATTGAAAATGATCTTTCTATCTTTTGTTGCTTCTCGATGACTTGATCGGCTCAGTCCCCATCTAGGTCAGCTCAGTTGATCTCTAGGTCAGTTAAGTGACCACTTGGTTGGCTCAGTAGTCATGGTTCAAAATTCTACATTTCTATTTATTTGTCTTCTGAGACTGAGTTGGCTAACTGAACCTCTGAGCCGGCTAACTCTCTGTCTGAGTCGGCTCAATTCTGACTTGGTCAGCTAACTGAATAATGTTTCAAATATTAGCCTCTCTATCTTCTGCTGTCCTCTGAGATTGAGTCGACTAACTTTTTGACTGAGTCAATCAAGATCCTATCTTGATCGATTAACCTGATTTTAGATCGACTAAGTCTCCTATTTTCAAAAACTTATCTTTCGTCACTGAGACTGAGTCGGCTTAGACATCCACTGGGTTGACTCAGCAAGTATGCAATGAGATCTTTGATAGCTTTCTTCTCTAATTTATTCTAGGCTAGACTTACCTTCTTAACTTGATTTTAATCCTTATTAACATACTTTTCAAGGTGAATCTAGTCTAGAGTTTCTTCACAAATTGCTTGAGTGGTGGTACTTCATTTAATTGATGAAAATACTTGAAACTTGGTGAGCACTTGGAATTGAAAGCTACATATCCTCAAAAATAATATTAGTAACTTAAGAAATTATACTCATATACTTTTGTTATCTTCAAAATTAATCTAGGGGTCAAAAATATCATTAAAATTAATTCTAGGACTAACAATCTCTTCCTTTTTGATGATGATAAAATCCTTTGAGTACTACCTTTCAAGCATTAATAAATTTTAAAATTTTGATACAAAACATTTTAAAAGCAAAGATCAAGTATTTATCAAATTTTAATCAAAGATCTCCCTTTCTTATGTAGATAAGGAAATATTCTTGGAATAACTTTGAACAAATCAAATTTTAAACAAGTTTTAAACAAAACTCTCCTTTATTATGTAGAAACCAATATTTTGAATTTGTACTCTCATAATTTTCTCTAATTTCTCTCAATTTTTAATTCTCTTAAAGGGTTAATAAATATTCTTTCTTAATTTCTCCCTTTTTTAAGCAGATGTAGTCATCAACATAATCAACTATAAGTCAATCAATCATTTATTTAATCATTTTAATGACAATCAATTGTCATTCACTCATTTAATCAAGAATATACTCATTCATTTCACAAAAACATAACAATGCATTGATGGTCAAAGATTTACATAGTATTAAAAGCCTTTCCTTTACAAAAAGAGACCCATAAGGATAAGGCAGGCATATACCAATAAGCATAGACAAACATAAAACATGCAAAGTATGAGGTATCCTAAGATGGGGGTCAATCAAATGTGGGTGCAAGGTTAGAAGGAGGTGGCAGATCTTTGGACTCCAAAGGTCTTGAAGTAGGGTCCCACTCATCTAACATCTATCTGATCAATATCCTCATTGAGCCTAGAAGCCTGTTGTGAACACACTAGACTATCTGCTCCAACTGATCATCAACTAATCTGACCCTTTAAGGAGCAAAATCTTTTGATTGAGTAGGCTGAGCAGTAGATGTGCAAGGGGCTTGCTCTCATTATTCTTTTGGCTTGGTGTAAGCTCTTCCTCTCTCTCTCTCTGTGTTTCTATTTCCATGTGCTTCCTCTCTTTCCCCTCCTTTTCAAACCCAATGACCATCGATTTTGATGTAACCCATTCTACTTAGTGAGCGGCCATCGTAAGTATTGACATGCTGCAACTTCTTTGAGGATTCACCATCTAGGTTGACTCTAAACCCCTTAAATATAAAAGTGAGGAACGTCCATGAATGTAAAGCTGATTTAGCACAAGAAGTTGCCACCTACATTACCTTGATCATAGTGATTGGTAGGTTGAAAGGGATTTCATATACAATATGATGCATAATAGTAACATCTCCTTTGGTGACAAAATTGAATTGACCAACTCTTGGAAGAAAAATCCTAGCTATTATATGGTGAAGAAGTCTCATTTCTATAAAAAGTCTCTCAGCCAGAATCTCTTCAATCTCTACCACATCCTCTCTATTTAGCATAGTCCACAATTCGCTACACTTGTCCTCTAATCTTTCTAAACCATTAATGTTGGGATAGTGGAGCCCAATCCATCCCCTTGACTTGAGTCTTATATGTGTGCTATGATTGATAGTCATGGGTCCTGCTGCATGGTCAACAGGTAGGGGGGTCAAGGGGGCAGTGTCCCCTTGCTGGGGGCCTAGGGGGTGGAACCCCATCGAACAAATGGTAAAAGGTAAATGCTGCGGATGGCTATGATTTTTCTTCCCTATCTTGTTGGAATGGAGGGCAAATCTGAAAACATCCTACCAATTGCTAACCCTAATCTCTAGTATAAATAGATAATCATTGGGCATTCAATGTATAAGAGCATTGCATCCAGGAGAGAGGAGAGAGCCAATAGTTGTGCTGTGCAGAAGAAAGGGTGTGTGTGAGAGAGTTTCTTCCTATTTTCTATACTCTTGTAAACTCTCTAATTATATAGTAAAAATTATCTGTACACCCGTGGACGTAGGAGCAAGAGACTACAAACGACGTAAATCCTTGTGTATTCTTATGTGTGTGCGATTTGTTGTTTCTTCCCTCTTCCTTCCGCTATTCTTCGCATCTCGCTATGCGTAGGGCCGAGCTCTAGTTCCTAACAATTAATGGATGTCCTGAGGAGGTGTCCAAATTTATCTGCATTAAGCGTAATCTTAATTTTCTTTACCTCTAACTCAATGCTATTATATCCAACTTTAGCATTTCAATAGAATTCTTGGGATAAGTAGGAAGTATAAAGTGCATAGGTATTCCAAATCTAGGATTTTGATTTTTGTTCCAATCTCAAATTCCTCTTTTTCAAAAAATTAAAAGTCTATCTTCCTTCTAGTAGCTATTGACTTTGATGAGAGAGGAATTGCTTAACTTGGAGGGGGGGAGGAGTTGCTGTTGACTATGGCAAAGGAGATGATGGTACCCACAGTTGAGGAGGAGGGTGGGATGATGCTTCGGCCCATAAGGATGAAGGAATCACTCATCTCGTACCTATTTCTACCCTTAGATCTAGTTGAAACTTTGTCCTTCTTTCCTCCAATGAAGATCTGTGAGAGTGCATTCTTGGTGGTGGATGTTGGCATGTACCGTTAGATCTAGTTGAAACTTTGTCCTTCTTTCCTCCAATGAAGATTTGTGAGAGTGCATTCTTGGTGGAGGATGTTGGCATGGTCTCTTCATTCGATGAGTGAGCTGTTCTTTGGATCTATTTCAACACTAAAACCCACCACAAATCAAAGAAAAATGATAAAGGAGAAGACTATTTGATGGGGCAAGGTGTTTGCAAGAGGATGGCTAAGAGAATAGAAATGGAATAGTGGAAGTGGTACCTTAAAAGCTATGTTCTGACATCTGAGTTAACTCAATTTATAGGTTAGTTAGCTCAGCATGGGTCAACTAAGATTTTTGAATTAGTTAGCTAGTGATGGATTGACTATGATTCTAGATTGGTCGACTAAGATTCGCATAGAGAAAGTTTCAGAAATAGACTTTCTAAAAATGATGCAATCAATCATACCATATTTAATACACATCAAAATCAATCAATTTGACATTCAAATATATGTTTAAACACATGTATGAATTCAATGAATTAACCATATAAGAGTAATTTGAATAGAATTATATCGAATCAGCCATAAGGATCATAAATGCCTAATTCTTTCTAATCATACAAAATCTTTCTTTATTTAAAAGTTGATAAAAATATCAGTAATTTGATTATTAATGGATATAAATTGAAGCATAACATCATTATTTTATACATGATTTCTAATGAAATGATACCTAATCTCTATATGCTTTGATCTAGAATACTAAATTGGATTCTTAGTTAAATTAATAGTACTTGTATTATCACATCTAATAAAATTTTGCTACAAATAATATCAAAATCTTTTAGTTATTGTTCAATCCACAAAATTTGAGTATAATAACTTTCAACTATAATATATTCGATTGTGGCCATAGATAATGTTAATGAATTTTTTTTCTTGCTAAACTATAATATCAAATTAACCCCTAAAAATTGAAAAGTACCATTTAGGCTTTCCTATCTAGTCTACATCCAGCAAAATTGGTATCAAAATAACCAATTAAATTCCAAAAAATTATTTGAATACCATAAACTAATATTTTGAGTATCAATCAAATATCTAATTTTTTTTTAATAGCAATTATAGGTGATTCTTTAGGGTTAGATTAATAACAAGCACACATGCATATGCTGAACATAATATCGGGTCTACTTGCTATTAAGTAAATTAGTGATTTGATCATATCTCGATAAAACTTAGTATCCACTACGTTACCTTTTACATCTTGATCAAGCTTACAATTTAAGTTTATGGAGGTGCCAATGCCTTTGCCATTCTCCATACCAATTATTTTAAAACTTTCTTTATATATTTACTTTACTTTATGAAGATTTCATTATTTGATTGTTTGATTTGAAGTCTGAAAAAAGATCAATTCTCCCATCATGCTTATCTTGAACTCTCCTGATATTAGCTTTATAAATTCTTCATATAAAAGCTCATTAGTAGTATCAAATATTATATCATTAATATAAATTTGAATAATTAAATATTAATTTTTTTGATAAAAAGAGTTGTATCAACATTTACTCAAACAATTATACCATGCATGTAGAGCTTATTTCAAACCATAAAAGCTTTGTTCAATTGGAAACATGATCAAAAAATTCATAACTTTTGAAATCTTGAGATTGTTCTACATAAACTTCCTCCGCAATATATCCATTTAAGAATGAACTTTGTACATCCATTAGACAAAGTTTGAAATTCATAAAATATGCAAAAGCTAAGAGCAATCTAATAGCTTCAAGCCTAGTAACTAGTGCAAAGGTATCCATTCTTTTTTTTATTATAATCTTGTGCAACCAATCTAGTCTTGTTTCTAATTATATTACCTTGCATATCAAGTTTATTTTGAAAGTCCCATTTTATACCAATAATATGATAATTTTTAGATCTTTCAACTAAATTTCAAATATTATTCTTTCAAATAGATTTCATTCTACTTGCATAGCCATAATCCAATTAGCATCTTTTTTAGATTCAAAAATTATTTTAGCTTTAACATGAGAAAGAAGTACAAAATGATTTAATGCTTCTCTAATTGATGCTCTAGTCCCAATGCCTTGAGATGGATTATCTATAATAAGTTCTTTAGGATGACTATGAGTATACCTCCATTCTTTTGGTAGGTAATGTGTATCTTATTGTGTAATGGATGATAGTTCATGCATCTCTTCATTCTCATCTTCTTGTTTTTGCTCCTTTTCTTCTTGGTCTTGAGAATGAGTATCTTCTAGTAACTATTTTTTTATCTCCTTTTTAAGAGTACTTGCATCATCATCTATTTCTATTTCTCTTGATTTAAAAATATTAGTCTCATCAAATATAATATGAATTGATTCTTCTATAGCTAGAGTTTTTCTATTAAATACTCTATAAACTTTGCTAACTAATGAGTAACCAAGAAAATACCTTCATTAGATTTAGCATCAAACTTTTTTAGTTTATTCTTACCATTAATCAAATAAAACATCGACAATCAAAACTTTAAATATATATATATAAACATATTTAGTTTCTAAAATTCATAGAGATTTTTTTAAAATATATCTAATCAATACTTGATTTAGCACATAGCATGCAATGTTTATAGCTTCCATCCAAAATACTTTAGTAGGCTGCTTTCATAAAGTATGGTCCATGCCATCTCTTATAATATTCTATTTTTCTTTATACTATCACATTTTATTGAGATATCCTAGGTGCAGAAAAGTTATGATCAATTCTATTTTCACAACAAAATTTCAAAAGCTTGATTTTCAAATTGTATATTAGGATCATTTTTTATTTTTAAAACATTGCAATCCTTTTCACTTGTGATTTTCTTAAATAGTTTTGCAAATATTTCAAAGGCTTCATCTTCTTGTGCAAGAAATAAAACCTAAGTGTATCGAGAAAAATCATCAATAATAATAAAGACGCATCATTTGCCACCAAGACTAGTAGTCTTGATAGGTCCAAATAAATTCATATACAAAATTCTAATGGTCTGATCATTAAAACAATATTTTAGGTTATCTAATTGACATGTATTGCAAATCTTATTCTTTTCAAAATCAATTTTTGATAATCCTCTAACCAAATCATTTCTACTTAATTTAGCAATAGAGTCTATGCTTGCATGATCTAGTCTACTATGCCAAATCTAACTAGTTTTATTGATTTTAGCAGTCATAGCAACTAGACATTCTATGTTATTCTTGTAAAGATCATCAAGATCCATCAAGTAACCATTTATATATCTTTTTTCTATGAATTTGATATCATTATCTATGGAACTAGTCACAATACAATGCAATGATTTAAATAAATTATTAATTTTTATCATATAATTGATTTATTCTAAGTAAATTATACATTAAACCATCCACAAAAAAATATTTTAATATAAGTAGTAGGAGTGATCTTTATATTATCGAGATCCATAATTTTGTATTTATTATTATCTCCAAATATAACAACTCCTTCATCTTTAGCTTTAAGAGAGATAAACTGAGATTTATCTCCTGTCATTTGTCTTAAGCATTTGCTGTCTAGATACGATTCTCTTTTTGTCTCAAGGGATGTCAAGCATGCATGCAAAAATATGGATAAAGTCATTTTAGGTACCAAGCTTTCTTAAGGCCTATGAGATTAGTTGGGTTGGTTCCTTTCGAATCCCAAATTTATTTCACTATAACATTTCTAAATTTAATTACATTGCAATCAAAAAAATTATATTCAACTTTCAAATATGGGTTTATAAATATATTTTTAGAAATTTTTGTTTGATTGAAGTATTAAAACCTAGGCCAGCTTTATCAAAATAATTTTCTATTTTTCTAAGAGCATTTATAGATTTTATGAGCTAAGAGTAAACTTATCAACAATAGGTTTCAATTTATCAACTTCTTTTTGAAGACTTCCATTCTTCTTAATCAAATCATTTTATTTTTCAAAAGATTTTTTTTGAAAGCTTGTTTTCTCATCAATCAAGGAATGATTCAACTTTTTAAGTTCTCTATTTGTAAGAGATAACTTTTCAAACCATCAAACAATTCATAGGAAGCATCATGTAGCTCTTCAAAAGTAAATAATTAGAATTATCAGTATTTATCTCATCTTCATGCACCATGAGGTAAATGTTTGCTTTTTCTTTCTTAGATTCTTCTCCTTCTTCATTCTTAGATTCTTCTTCTTCTTCAGAGCTAAATTTTTCATTGTTGCTCCAAGTAGCAATCATAACTTCTTTTTGAATTTTCTGAAGCTTTTTGTGAGTAGGGGATAGTCGGCTATAAAGTACCTAGGTTTCTTACATTTATAGCATATTGTCGGTTGCTTCTTTTCTTTTCTTTATCTATTTTTTTGTCATTTCTTTGCTTCCATTTCTTCTACTAAATCTTTCTTCTTGGGACCATACCTTTTCTTCTCATGAACCTTTAAATCTTTTATAACCATTTCATCATCATTTTTGATTCCTTCAATGTGTCACTCTTAACATCTTCATTGGCCATTGACTTCATGGTAATCATTCTCTTTTCTTTCCTCTTCTTTCATATTCTGCTTCATGCTCAGCTCATGAGTCACAAATGAGCCAATAAGTTCTTCTAAAGATAACTTATTAAGATCTTTAGCTTCTTGGATCACAACCATCTTGGCTTTCTAATTCTTTGACAATGATCTGAGAATTTTACGAACAAGCTCACTATTAGTATAGTCTTTACTAAGACTTTTCAAATCATTTATAATATCTATAAATCTAGTGAACATATCAATAATACTTTTACTAGATTTATTTAAATAATTTATACTTATGTACAAGCATATTAATTTTGATCCTTTAACTTGATTTATATCCTCATGGATAACTTCTACTCTATCCCAAATCTTTTTGTAAACATGCATGTAGAGATTCTATTAAATTCATTTATATCTAAAACATAATATAAATATTTATTACTTTCTAATTAATTGATCTAGTATTTTATCTAAATCATCCCAATCTTTTTCAGGTTTGAAAGAAGGTATACCATCAATCATAATAGTAGATGTGTGAGGGACATTAAGTATGACATTCGACATGCCATAATCTTATACTTGAATAAAAACTTTCATTCGTGCTTTCCAGCATATATGATTTGTGCCATTAAAGACTGGAGCTCTATTGATTGATTAGCCTTTAACCAAGGACATACCAACTAGGGTTGCTATTGATCTTTAACTCTTAATAGTTAGATCAAATGGGTTGAGTATTCACTCTGATGCCATTTATTTTTCAGAATTGGTAACTCAAGAGAGGGGATGAATTGAATTTCTTAAAATTATTTAAAGTACTTATACCCAAAATAACTTTAAAAAGTGTTTGTGCAATGCTTAGCAGTAATTAAATAAACAATAGAAGAATAAAAGTAAATATAAATATATAATTATAACACAAAAAATTTATAGTGGTTTGATGCTTAACTCAGCACCTACATCCACTTCCTAAGTCCATCGATTTGAAAATTCTAACTATAATCCAATAAGATTACAGTCTGATTATTTTCATAGCTTCACAATTCAATCTAATTAATTATTCTTGGCCACCAATTAAAATCTTATGACCAATTATTTTTTCAGGCTTACAATCAACCTAGTTGACTTTCACTGGCTCACCAACCAAACCATACATCATCCAGTTTATGGCTTGGACAAACCTTTAAAAATCTAAGTTTCTTTCTCAAGAAACTATCATAATAGTTCAAAGAATGATATACAAGAATTTAAAATATAAATTATAAACTCTTTAGATTCTTGAAGCAGTCAAAGTAGTTGAGTTCTTGAATTATTTTGACTTCTTCCTTGAATGCTTAAGAAAGAATTGATGAAGGCTTGAATGCTATTGCTCGATGATTATTGGCTCAATTTGATGCACTCTTCCTCTCTCCTTAATTGAGTAAATGTGGGAAGGTCAAAATTGAAAGCATCTTTTAATACCTTCCTCTCTCTCTTTTGTTTCACTCAAGAAGCTTCAGTATTTCTTTAATAAAATTCAATAGCCTTCAATACTTAGTTTTCCATTTGAATTTTTACTTTTATAAGCTCAAAAATATCTGTAATTAATACTCTAATTATTGGAAGCTCGAAAATAGTCATTACAAATAAATATGACCATTTAAAATATTCTACAAAACTAGTCATTATTCTATCAGAAATCTATGAGCCAGCTAATCCAAGCTTTTAGTCAGTTAATCTGAAGTGCTGAGTTAGCTAAGCAAAATTCTGAGATGGTATAGAAATAGATGCAAATTTTTTAGTTCAAAATTCTCAGATATCTTTCGAGTCAGCTAACTTCATGATTGGGTCGGCTAATTGATCTTCTAGGTGGCCTCAGAGAACTTAAAATCTTTTATTGCTTTCTATCTTCTTATGCCGTTGAGATTGAGTCAACTATTCCATTTTTGTGAGTTGACTAAGCTTTAGTCTTGGTCAACTAACCTCAAATCTTGATCAGTTATGTTGTTTTCATGATTAACTCAGGAGAATCTTTGAAATCTTCAATCTTCTACCTTCACCTAAGTCTGAGGCTAAGTCGACTATCCATATAAGAGAGTTGTTTATGACCCAATCTTGGTTAGCTTATATAAAAGTTGGGTCGCCTAAGAAAATTATATGTATTTCATCTCTTTCTATTTTTTTCCCTTAAACTAAGACTGGGTCGGCTAAGTTTTTTTCTTGATCGACTCAGAAGTGTGTCAAGCATGCCAAAATTGATCTTTTTTATTAGTAGATTTTTTGGTTCAAGTATATTCTAAGTTAAACTTGCCTTCTCAAACTTAATTTTTGAATAAATAGAATTGTTGAGAAGTCTTTCTAGGCTAGACTTTTCTTTATCAAATTTTTTTCGTATCTAACTCGATTTCTTTGCTTCCAAAACTTGAATCTTTAGCTTGAAAACATAAATTACTTAAATTTAAGATGATTTCTTCTTAAATAAAATCAACCTTTGAGCAATATAAGAAATCCTATAATCACTCTCAAATACATCATTAGTAATCATGATTTGTACTCAAACTCTTTTGACATTATTAAAATCAATTCTAAGGCTAATAGTTGGTAATTGCTAAAGAGGTGGATAAGCTCGTCAAAGCTGGGTTCATCGGAGAGGTGACATACCCGAATTAGCTCATAAATATGGTTTTTGTGTAGAAGGCAAATAAGAAGTGGCAAATTTGCATAGACTTCACCGACCTAAACAAGGTGTGCCCAAAAGATAGCTACCCATTACCTCGCATCAACTAGTTGGTAGATGCCATCTCAGGCTATGAGCTTTTGACCTTCATGTATGCCTTCTTTGGCAACAACCATATATGATTAGTATCCGAGGATGAAGAAAAGACTGCTTTTATCATTGACTAAGGTCTATTTTGCTGCAAGATTATGCCCTTCGACCTAGAGAATGTAGGTGCTACCTACTAATGGTTGGTGAATAGGATCTTCAAAGATCAAATCAATAGAAACATGGAAGTGTATGTAGATGATATGCTAGTTAAAAGTCAAACCTCGAGCGACCATGTCAGTAATCTCAAAGAGACTTTTGCAACCCTTCGAAAGTCTCAATTGAAGATTAATTTGACCAAATGTGCATTCAGAATTACCTCAAGGAAATTCCTTATGTTCATGGTCTCTCGTTAAGGCTTCAAGGCAAACCCCAAGAAGATCTGAGTTGTGCAGGAGATGAACTATCACGCCTCCGATCCGAGATCGTGAGCCGGAGGTCATGACAACCGCCGTATACATATGAAGAACTCTCCCCATAAGCATGTATGGCATTTCATCACGATATCATAAAGCAACAGCAGAATAAAATTTAAATAATCTAATGTTCAACATTAATTCAAAGAACTAAATTAAATATTTTACAAATGATCTTATATTAATCCTAATCTAAAATGAAATATCAAATTGTGCCTCTAGTTCGCTCTCCCATATCGAATCTCTGAGTCAAACTAAATCTCTGAATCTATAAAAATAATAAAACATAGAATAATGAGCTAGACAGCCCAATAAGTAATATACATTTTAGTTAGATAAATTAAGCAATAATAGTATACTAAAATAAGCATGTAGGGTATATCAATTCAAAACACACAATATTAATAAATTCATACAAATTCAGCCTTTTAAAATTTATTTTAAATTCATAAATTAATTTTTTAAATATCATGTTGATCTCAATAGCCATAAACTAAATCAAAGTACCACTGTATAACCTCCAATGATCAAGTATCAAAGTATCAGTACACAACCTCCACTGACAGGATATCGAAATACTAGTATATAACCCCTATTAGCAAGATATCAAAGTACCAGCACACAACCTCCACTGGTAGGATATTGAAATACCCGCATATAATCTCCACTGATAGGATATCAAAGTATCAGTGCACAACCTCCATTGGTAGGATATCGAAATATCAGTGTATAACCCCCACTGGAAGGATATCGAAGTACCAACATTTAACCCCTATTAGAGAGGTACGAAATATAGTCCGATTGTGAGTCAAAATCCATATCAGATCAAACACAAGTGCACATTCCAATTCAAAAAGTCATAAACTAGATGATATTAAAATCAAAAGATATAATCGATATTAAAATTAATATGATCAATCACAAATGATTTAACATATCTGAAAAAAGGATATATTTAGTAATCCAAAATACAATGCATCGAATTTATGAATCATGAATAATTCAATATAAAAATATTTTATAATTTATTGATAAATCTAAAGAAAAGTGAAACGTTACTGTTGGGTATAAAATACCCTCAGCCGAAGTTCTCGTCAGATGGCACCCTTCCGTGCTTCCCCAAGATAGGTTCTTCGACCGCCTGGCAGAATCGCTCCGAATGCTCACCAGGCTCCGCTATTGGCCGAGCTTCTACATGCTCACCATCCGACCGGACTCCTACGGGAGCCAGTCCGTCTCAGCCGAACTCCTACGGGAGCAAGCAGATTCACCCGGACTCCTACGGGAGCCGGACCACTGCCTCAAGCCTCTATTGCAAAGAGACCCGGACTCCTACGGGAGCCGGACTTCTTCTCCAAGTTTCAGCTACAGGTATATTTCACCCGGA
>KE509850.1:0-11791 GCA_000441515.1 Elaeis oleifera | reverse complement strand
CCCTGCCCGAACCTACCAGACCCGACCCACCCAGCCCGACCGAACCGGAACCGATCCAACCCGCCCCGGCTCCATCCGACCCGCCCCAGCCCGACCCGACCCGACCCGACCCGCACCAACCCAGCCCGACCCAAAAACGACCAGGCCCGACCTGACCCGATCACGGACCCGGCCTCGACCCGGACCGGACCCATCCCGACACGGCCCGCAGGTCCCCGTCTCCAGCCGCCGGTGCTGGACCGCTATCCCCATCCCGACCTCGGCTCGTTGCACAGGCCCTGCAGCCCGGCCAGCAGGCCTCGCGGCCTTGGCCCGCAGGCCCACGGCCCGACCTCGGCCTCGGCCCGTCGTCCCGTCCCGACCTCGTGTCGTCGGACCGGCCTGCAGGCCCACGAGCCGGCCACTGTCCCTGGCCCAAGCGTGCCATCCCTGGCCCCGGTCCACCGGCCCTGGCTTGCCGGCCTCATCCCTGTCCCTGTCCTCGGCCTGAACCCTCCCCTAAAAAAAAGTAATAAAACTCACTTCGACGGCGGTGCTGGTGATGGGTTTGCGGACGATGACGACGGAGCGAACGATGATGGTGGCCGGACGGGGGGAGAGACGTGGGACGTCGGGGAAGAGCGCGAGAGAATGCCGAGTGAGGGTGGGGGCGCAACGAGGAAGATAATGGATTTTAGATAGGACATGACAGGATACGGGATATTAGCGACGAAAAGTTTCATCGCTAATAAATAATTTTCATCGTGAGTAATTTTAAACGAAAATAAATTTGCGACGAAAACCAATTTTTCGTCGCTAATAAGCTTATTAGCGATGAATAAAATTTCGTCGCTAATAGTTCCCGCCAAAAAAAAATTTCTCCGTTGAAAAAGATTTTCTCCTGAAAATATTATTATGATGAAACTATAGGATTTCGCCGCTAATAGTCCCCGCCAAAAATTTTTGATAAAAATTTTATTATGACAATTATTTTCATCGCTAATTATGTTATTAGCGACGAAAAAGATCTTCCATCGCTAATAATTACTAAAAAAAATTTTTCATTTATAAGTTTTTTATAAGTAATTATATGATGCTCGCATGATAAAATTTTTTCAGATCCAACTGACAAGATAGACGGCAGGATCATATTAATTCACTGAAAGCGAGTTCAAGGATTTGACTGCAAACTTTTTAACTCAGGACTTCATGCGAAAAATGATGATATATGAGAGGTCAAAAAAGTACTTTGTTTCTTTCTTCTCTGATGTTGTTGTTTAGAAAGTATGTGACCAAGTTCATCCGGCCCTCTTTCATGGCCCACACGGTTGGGACCATATCTATCTTTAAATTTTCATAGAATGTTATACTTCCGTAGCCTATTTCGTCTTGCTTATTTAGATTTTGTAGAACTCGTATTATGTATAGGTTTAATGAGAA
This sequence comes from Elaeis oleifera, assembly GCA_000441515.1. Taxonomy (NCBI): domain Eukaryota; kingdom Viridiplantae; phylum Streptophyta; class Magnoliopsida; order Arecales; family Arecaceae; genus Elaeis; species Elaeis oleifera. Next base: position 10,372 of record KE509850.1, on the reverse strand, counting down.
CTACATAAAAAATGAGCTAAATTTGAGCCTGATCCTGTCTAAGAGACTCAATGGAGCCTTCGGCAAATAGAACCGGGCCGCTTTAGCACCAGAGCCCAGATATGGGGTGCAAAATTTTTTCTTGATCTATTGCCATATCATCCTTTTTTTTTATTATTAACTAAAATGGATGGAAGACCAACCAAAATCGGACAGAAGCATGATTCAAACTAGAGGTGTCAATGGGTCAAATTGTGTTTGGTTTACATGCAAGTTGAAGTAGGTTCGACCCATACCCCACATATACTTTTTCTTCATCTGTATCAGCTCATCAATCTTTTTAAATTTTATTATTACTTATGTGTATAACTAAGAAATAAAACAAATGAGTTTTTCAAAGATCACAATCAACAAAATCAAAATATTTCTTTAAATATGTCATTATAAATATAATAAATATAAAATTTAGTATATATGATAATTATGAACTAACTAATGATAAAATTAGATAAAATATAGTCACATATTCTAAAATATCTTGGCCCACTCTATCCATCATTCTTGTAAACTTTTAATTTTAATATTTATTATTTTTTTATAAGTTATTTATAATTTTTTTATGATAAAAATTATTATTATTATTTTTTAAATTATATCTGACATTTTAAGTATGATTCCAATAATTTTTTTAAATTTTAAATTTTTAAACCATTAGCAATGAAATTTTTCATCGTTAAAAGTTATTTTTACGATGAAAATTTCATTTTTCATCGCTAATAGTTTAGTTTCTGAAATTTAAATTTTTTATTTTTAAGTATTGATGACGATCAAAATACGATGTAAATAAGTAATGAATTTGTGACGTTAATTCATTTTATGATCGCAAATAGTTAATTATTCATGATAAAATATTTTCATCATAAATTATCTTTATTTTAATTTTAAAATATATTTATTTGCGATGAAAATTATTTTTTTCATCGTAAATAACAATTATAAGCAACAAAATTAGTTTCATCACAAATATTATGTAATTTTAAATTTTACTTTCTCTATTTATTTGTGACCAAATAATTTGATCGTAAAAAATATCTTATTGATGACGAAAATTTTTTCTTAGTCGCAAATACCTTACTTTTAGAAATTTATAATTTTTATAAATTTTTCAGATATTAACAATAGAAAATAAAATTCCATCATAAATATTTTAATTATCTATGACATCTATCTTTTCATCGTAAATAATCTTTATATTTTAAATTTTTAAATTATCTAACTTTTTAAAGTATTAACGATGAAAATCTTTATCATTAATAAACTTTATTTGCAATACAAATTTTTATCATAAATAATTAAATTATTTATGATTGCTATTTATGTCATAAATAATCAAGAATATTTAATTTTTATTTTTTAAAATATTAGTGATAAAAATTTTTAGTCGTAATTTATAGATATTTGGTGACAGAAATGTTGTTTCCATCGCAAAAAATGTAACTATTACCGACGAAGCGTATATCATCGCTAATAATTGGATATTTATAATTTAAAAAAAATTATTTATGATGAAAATATTCATCATAATAATCAATTAATTATGATGAAATTATTTTTTTATCGCTAATAGTTTTTTTTTACGATGGATTTCTTTTATCGTCGTAAATATTTGTTTATTTCCGACAAAAAATTCTTTTCGTCGTTGATATGGTTATTTGTGATGAAAATATTTTTCGTAACAAATTAATTCACCGCTAAAAATTGCTTTCCTTATAGTGTCTGACATATTTGATTTTTATCATTTCCTTCATCTTTACCTCTAAACAACATGCAATTATTGGGACATGCATCCCATGTCTCATAAGTAAAATCCAAATCCGTGGTGATTTTGTTTGCTTGATAATATGAATTTGACAAGCGTACCCCTTCCAAAAATGCATCATTCAATAATTCTAGTAACAATATAAATGACTTATCTGTCCATCCACTTAGCACTTGCAAATGCAGTAATCGAACAATAAATGACAGTGAGGTGAATTTCATGCAATTTGGATAAAGTGGATGTTCTGTATCTTCAAGAAGTTCAAAAAAATCTTTATTTTTGATTAGACCCCTCATGACCCTCATTCTCTATTAAATGATTAAATTTGATATTGTCATTTGATATTAAGATTTCAGTTGCCTCTTGTATCATTCCAACCATATCATCTTCCGTATCAAAAAAATCTCTACTTCCACAGTCTTGATTAGATCTAGTAGAATAGTACATCTCTCCATGATAAGTTCAAATTTTATATATCGTCAAGAAACCTTTTGTAATAATATATTGTTTCACTATATGCCGATTCTCAAGAAAATATTTTTTACACTTCTTATACGGACAATAAATCTTTGCATCGTCTGTCTGATTAGCATATGCAAAGTCTAAAAATTTATTGGCCTCTCAATGTACATAGGTGAAGTCTTTTTTCGCAAATCAATCCAACTTTTACCCATAACTACTATCCACTGATACTATTATCGTTATATATTCTCTAAAAACTATATACAATATTTTTTTATAAATATCAAAAAATAATAAAATTTATAAAAGAATAAAATTTACGAAGATAAATATCGAAAAAGATACAAACTTCTTAGTAATATGAAGATGATCTCCTAAAATAAAAGAAGAATAAAATACTAAGTAAACCTTAAGCAGGATATATTAAACATAACAGGTCAGAGATAATAGGTGAGGGGGTTTTGGAGCGGAGGAGGGGGATGGGACACCTGTTATGTTCCATAATGAGTTTTATCTAATTGCTAGCTTCTCTTTAGTTCCTCGAAGTAGCAGTTTTGTTTTATATCTGTCACTTCTTTTTCTCGGCCTTCACTAGGCAGATAGCTTGGGCTTGGGTGCATGAAACCTAGGGCTGAAATCGGACCAGATATGAATCGGATACCAATATATCCATATCCATATTTACTTTATCTGATGAATACAAGTAGAAATATGGATATTATTCAAATGCAAAAGTTTATATTCATATTTGTTTTAAATGCATATCGATACAATTCGAATATTGAACGTATGGATATACTTATGGATATTAGTCGGATAATTAAATTTTATGACTGTAAAATCAAAGATATTACTAAATAAATGATAAATCAAATTAATCGTATGTTTATATCATTTTTATATTTTTCTTAAAATTTAATAAGTGCTATATAAAATTATATAGAGTTATAAGTAGATTCGGATATTTAGATACAAATTAGATAGTTGTCTATCCATATCCATATCTATTAAAATAATAGATATGGATACGGATACGACTATTAGTTAGATCCTCAAATTTCTATTCATATCTAGATGAATTCGAATACAAAAATGGATCTGAATGGATATTCTCCGTACCACTTTCAACCCTAATGAAACCAATATCATACTCAATTGGAGTTTTGGTTATGCTTACGTTAATATGCCCTGACCAAAGATTAGCACTCGCAATTATCTAGCAGAGGACCAGACTATACGCGAACCAACCCATTCCTTTTGATATGGTTGCAGCTGAAAACTGACCCAATTTGATGTCAACCTCGACTCGGGCTTAGGACTAGCAACATCTGACCTGCCCCGAGCCAACCTGAATCTTTATCTATTATTAGTTCTCGGTTTGTGAGACCAGACTGTTAGCAAGCTTAATGGCTTTTACAATTTGTCTAGCTTGTGGTACATGTACACTATGATGTGATTCAAGTAAATTATGCAAAGCTTGTGTGAGGGAATGTAGCACAATGGGGCTTGTGAAGATATGAGTTCTCTACCACTTTTCTCCCACAAAAGATGAGGTTTCTTTAAAGATGTTTCTCTTCCAATTTCTCTCTCAGTTCCAACATATCCTTGGCAGTGAAGTTACCTACCAGCATTCCTCCCTGATGAAAATTTTATCTAAAGTGGCATACTTTCCACGTAGAGAACAGCCCTTGGTTCTGTTGATCAAAACATGCACTTGGTTTCTTTAACTTTGAGAAACAAAGCATGTGAATAGAACAGTTATACACCAATCATTAAGTAGCTTAAGACCTAACCATTTAGAACTGTAAGCCTTCAGGCTTCAGTCTTTAAGTAGTTTTCTCATGTGGCCTGTCTATTAGTAAAAGTTCTTAGATAATGCAGATCAAATCATAGTTCAGCATCCAGAGAGCACCGACAATTCATATGAGTTTCCTAAATGAATCTTATATCGATATAGTTAATATAAGCAAAGACAACAAGCTTGAACCAATCTATTTGGGGTTGGCATTAAGACAAAGCTATCCTTGAGTGCACTGGCCAGTGCTGTGAAGTCACAATCGTACTCTAGCATTTTGTCCACTCTTGATGCAACTCTTAGAATTCCTTAACTGCACATCTTCTATGTAGATGTGTCATGACTTCAACCATAATATCTCAATCTTGATGACAATATTGTACCATTGGCTTTGTCGAAACAAAATTCAATGGTTACAACAATATTGCTATTGAAGGTGCACACAGATTTTTTTAACAGCCAACTGTCTTGAAAATTACTTTGAACCCCTTCCTGAATTCCTCCTAATCTCTACTCTCGTATATGGTGAAAACAAAATCAAAATATCCAAAAAGATCTATATAATAACTTTTGGCTCTTTAGTTCTAATTGCACACCAAATTCACATTTGCATGGAAACAAGACTAATTCATATAGATTAGTTTCTAGTCAACTAACATAAGAATAAGCAATCTGAATAGTGACATTCTTGTAAGTTGTAACGAACATTTTGGGTCTGAATAGTGACAGCAATCTGAGAATAAGCAGCAGTTAAATCTAATAATGTCCCAGTTTTAGGAGAGCATCCTTTCTCAAAAGGGTGGCAGTTGGCATACAATAACATAAAAAAATAATTATCATTCATATTTTTTTATTATATTCAGAAACATGTTGGCTTTTTTGGAATTGGATATGTTTATCTCGGTCAATGTACTATCAATATAAAACATGAATGTGCATGACTTATAAAGACTTAATATATCCTCAGTAGTACATGTAAAAAATCGCATGCACCAAGATTTAATATATCCTGCTTAAGGTTTACTTAGTGTTTTATTCTTCTTTTATTTTAGGAGATCATCTTCTTATTACTAGAAAGTTTGTATTTTTTTCGATATTTATCTTCGTAAATTTTATTCTTTTGTAAATTTTATTCTTTTTTGATATTTATAAAGAAATATTGTATATGGTTTTCAAGAAATACATAAATATAACAGTATCAGTGGATAGTAGTTATGGATAAAAGTTGGATTGATTTGCGAGAAAGAACTTTACCTACGTACATTGAGGGGTCAATAAATTTTTAGACTTTGCATATGCTAATCAGACGATGATGTAAAGATTTATTGTCCGTGTAAGAAGTGTAAAAATCATTTTCTTGAGGACCAGCATATAGTGAAATAACATATTATTATAAAAGATTTCTTGACGACATATAAGATTTGGACTTATCATGGAGAGACGTACTATTCTACTAGATCTAACCAAGATTATGGAAGTAGAGATTTTTTTGATATGGAAGATGATATAGTTGGAATGATACAAGAGGCAACTAAAATCTTAATGTCAAATGACAATATGAAATTTAATCATTTAATGGAGAATGAGGGTTATGAGGGTCTAATCAAGAATAAAGATTTTTTAGACTTCTTGAAGATGCAGAATGTCCACTTTATCCAAATTGCACGAAATTCAACTCACTGTCATTTATTGTTTGATTATGGTATTTGAAAGTGCTAAGTGGATGGACAGATAAGTCATTCATATTGTTACTAGAATTGTTGAATGATGCATTTTTGGAAGGGGTACGCTTGTCAAATTCATATTATCAAGCAAACAAAATCACCACGGATTTAGGTTTTACTTATGAGACATGGGATGCATATCCAATAATTGTATGTTGTTTAGAGATAAAGATGAGGGACATGATAAATATCAAATATGTCAGAGTTCTAGATACAAACAATTTACAGAAGATTCAAATGATGATACTACTAAGAATAGTCGGATTGCTGCAAAATAAGTACGGTACTTTTCATTGAAGCCGAGATTGCAAAAATTCTTTATGTCATCAAAAACTGCAGAGTTAATGAAATGGCATGAGGAGGAACAAACAAAAGATAGTGTTCAAAGACATCCTGCAGACTCAATTGCTTGGAGAACTTTTGATGACGGAATCCATCCTGCGTACTCAGATGGCGAGTGGATGTTTTGTGCATAGCCCAGTAAGTACTCCTCGTTCGGTGCCATCCAGTAGTGGGCAGGTATGATTTATTTATTTTTAGATTTATATTGTACATTAATTGATTGTTATTCATAATTAATTTTACATCTTTCAACTTTTTATAATATATAGGTTCCAGATGCATCTAGTGCTCAACAAACACATGCATCGAAAAATGAGAGATTCACTCAGGTGCCTGATGAGGTTTGTAATGATATTCTTGTTGTCCGAATTTTCTTTCGAACTATCATTTTTAATAGTTTTATTGTTAAATATTTTACAAGGAGCAAAATATGAAAAAATATTTCAAAACAGTTGTCCAAATATCCTTTTAAAGAAACATAAGCAGAATCAATTGCTTAAGGTGCATTGTATCTAGATTTATGCAAAATGGAATCACATTTATCCTTATTCTAACAATATTTGTTTCCTCTTGGTTTCACAAGTCATTATATGTTATACTCTATTCACTTTGCCTGGTTGTTTCTTGTCATTATATTTGTTTCTTGCCTAGTTGTTCTTTACCTGGTGAGCCATTGAGTGCGTGCCCGCTATCACCATATCATTTCCTCTTGATTTAACAACAAGTCCAATTTAAGTTTTAGGATCTTCCATTCTTCAATTTCTACTGTAAAGAGATTTTTCTTTGCCTTCTCTATATCAAGGTGATCAATTTTTTGTAGCAGTTCATCCTTCTGAACTAAAATATTTCCTACATTCAATTGATTCCATCATTTAAGGCGGGACCTAAGCATTTGGAGTTTCAGAATAATGGAGGTAGTAGAGTCTTGAGAAGTAGGCCCCATGTTCCACCATTGTTGAATCATGTCTTTGAATCCTGAAATTGTAGTAAGGACATAGTGCCTTCCCTGTTAATGAATTTATCACAAAAATCCACTTAGAATACACAAACTTTTAGTGAGCATCCATGCTGGCTTATCAGCATTAGATGAGGGTCTTAGTGGGTTTAGAAGGTCCACCATAGTCTCTGATTGTCATGATTCAAGAAGGGAGAGGGGACCCCACAGCTTTATGATCCATCTCCTTTGTCGCATACTCTATTGAAATGCTGTGGTTTCATTTTTCTTACTTACTATACATCTCTTCAAATGAAGATGACGAAAGAAACTCATTCTTTGAAAACTCATTGTCAACTAATTTTTCATCTACTTTCTTGAACCGGATTATAATGAAATATTCCCAAAACTTCTTCTCCATAGTGAAATTAGAGAGTCATTCGGTTTCTGATGATATAAAAGATTCCATTGTAACTTTTATCCTAAAAATTCATTTTGTTGGTGAAGCCTCATTTTATATTTTTTATAATAATTTATTAAACTAATATATATATTTTATTTATTTTCAGATTTAGGTACAAGTCTATGAAGACGAAACAAGCAAATTTCATGTTCTATTTTGCTTTTTATTGTATTTTGGACAATAGATATGTACTTAAATACTTATGTTATGTTTGAACAAAATCTGAATGAAATTTTAATATTGAACAATGCATTTCAAGTTATTTTTGGTTGAATGGATTTATTTTTGATATTTGAGCATTATGCTTTATTTCCTTTCTAATTGATAAGCACGTGTATCAATAATTGTTACAAGTTCACAGACACATTTATATAAAAAATAAAAAAATAAATATAATTAATAAAAATATAATTTATATTTTTATGACGGTATTTATCGTCATAAATAATATATCAAAATAATTAAAAAAAATTTTACTACTACTATTTATGACGATAAAGTGCTATAAAGAAAAAAAAAATTCTACCACTATTTGTGACGACAAAGCGCTGTAAGAAAAAAAATTTTTTTTGCTACCACTATTTGCGATGGTAGAGTGCTGTAATAAAAAATTTTTATTACCACTATTTGTGACGGCTATAGTTATCGTACAAATAAAATACTTATTTGCGACGGTAAAATACTGTGGTAAAAAATTATTTATAACGACATCTTTCGTTACAAATAAATATCACAAATACATCTTATACGATGTCCTTTTGCGACGCAAGTAATTATCGTCGTAAAAAATTATCGCAAAAATTTTTTGCGATGGCATTCTGTTGTCGCAAAGATTTTATTACAGTCGAAATGATGGCGGTTAAAATACTATCGCAAAGCCATTACAAATACTCTTTTGCGGTAAGCCATTATTTACGATGGAAAAATGCAGTCACAAAAATACATTTCTTGTCCTGGCTCCATGGTCGCTCTTTCCTCTCCTTCTGCTCTCTCTCTCCAGTGAGGCTATTTAAAGGCCGAAGGTGTTTTAGATGCGGTGATTCGGGGCATAAGAAGAGGGAATGGAGAAATCCTATCAAGTGCTTTGTATGTCTCCACTATGGCCACACCTATCGAAATTGTCGTGCATCTTACCATCCCTCTGGTAACAGATCTGCTCCTTCTAAGCCACTAGCGATGATTAAGGGATCCCGCTCTTCTGAGAGCACTTACTCTCATAACCTGACTCATCCTGATCTCTCTATTCCTATAGCCAAAAAATTTTCACCTGCCTCTCCGACAATGTCATCCTCATCCAGTCAGGAGAACCGCTTGAAAGTCTTCCCATCCTTCTCAGCTGAGATGGTGGAAATCAGCACCTACCTTGCGCGAGCCGCTTTTGTACGTTCATTTGGACGTGCGGTCAAAGTTGACGATGTGGGAGCTATACTTGCTCACAAAGCTAGAGTTCCTGGTTCATGGATCATGAAGAAACTTTCCCGAGATAACGAGTTTTTGTTTCGTGCCCTTCTTCAGAGGTGGTCCATGCACTGATGGCTTTAGGTCATATTCGGGGGGAGGGGTTCACTCCGGTTGTTAATCACTGGGATCAAACCAGAGACCAGTCCTCCCACAACCTCTAATATAAAGTGAGTACAAGTCTCTTTGATCTTCATTTATTATGTTGGAACCCGGAAGCTGTTGCTTGTTTAGTGTCGGGGTTCGGTGTTCCTTTCTGGGCCAGCTGTTCTAGTTCTACGTGGGAGGATTAAACAAGTTTTGATCCTAGTATTTTCTACGAAGACCTTGCACTTATTCCTGATCTCATTGAAGTGTCTTTGGGTCCTCAGACGTACACAGTCCGGGTTATTGTAAACTTCTCTCCCCCCCCAATGTACCAAACTTCAATGATCTCTCCTCCTCTGAGAGCCAAGGTGAAGACGGGGATGACTGGGAGTTCTGGTTTGGGAATCTCAGTCCAACGGCCATACTAACCCAGCTCCGATGGTGCAACCTGGTTCGCTGGTTGGAAGTAATTCTCTAGACCAAGGTTACTCTAGGTCTTGGGGGTGGCTATACCCAGCCTCAAAACAGTTTTTGACCAGGTCATCTGGCTTCTTGCTGTCACCATCTCCCCAACGTTCCCATTTTTTTTGTAAGTGGATAGACGTCTCTCTTAATCTTCATCGCCCTGGTCCCAATCTCCTGCAAATCCTAATGGCTCTCAACCTCGCCAAGCCTAGTGTTGCTGTAAAAATCCACCGGCGTCGGAGATGCTGGAGTCGAGGGTGCCGCGGTCGCCGTCGGACCTGCAAAAGAAGTCTAAACCGGAGGTGGGTTGCTCCGATAAGACCCTCCGACGCTCAAGTCAGTTCTCTGCCTCAACAAGAATGGAGTGCTCGAACGGAGATTTTAGCAGAGTTTTGAGATAGAGACTAGAGCTTAGAGAATAACGTATCTGGGGGCCTATTTATAGGCAGAGGGCGCAACAGACTTGATGGCGACGCCTGTAACCGTCTGGTAGTAGGCCGTTCAGGAGTTTGTTACGGAGGGTTGTGGAGCGGGGACGTGGACATCGCTATGTCCTGCCACGTGGGCCAGTTGCGGAGAGTGGAAAGATGTCCGCTGTCGTGACTTGCCAGAGCATGATGGAGCCGCGTGGGATCCGTTACAGGAAGTGGAGCGGCATTATGGCCATTATGGTGGCCTGTCAGTGAGCCCGAGCTCGTCAGGAGAAGCTCGGTAAGGGGTGTCCGGAGGAGTGGAGTGATTCCCAATCTGAGGAAAGCTCGGATGTTTTCGAGATTATTGACGAACCCGCTGATGACGGGTGTCTCAGACGTTGGCACTGCGTAGGCTGAAGTCGTTTTGCTGT
>KE509843.1:6597-17585 GCA_000441515.1 Elaeis oleifera | reverse complement strand
TTTGGATAGTCATGATATGTTGCTAGATGTCAATCTTGACTTGTGAACTCATTAGAATTAAAAGAGTTTAATTCAAGAATCAATTAGGAAGAGTCCTAGTTGATTGAAACTCTTAAGCTGACCTAATCCAATTGGATTAGGGTTACGTCGAGAGTTTAGATCCACTGCTGGCTAGATTTGAAATTCAATAGGTCACACACAATAAAAATTTGATTTTGATTTAATTTATTTGGATTTATTATAAATCTAATGGGTTAATTGAATTACTAGCACATGAATTAACTCAAGTTCTCAATTGGGTTCAGTGCAAATGTGTTTGTGCTAATGTAATTTGGTTTGAACCATCTAATTTTAGTTGGTTTATTTGGTTTATATGGAAGAGTTCCATATGAATCCACCACCTCCATGCCATTCACCATGCCAAAGAAAAATGTGGCATCATTTATTTGGGTGTTTAAGGAGAGGAGTCCTTCTCCTTTACTTATCTTAAATTCTTATCATCTTTCACGCATTCCTTTTAATACCTTATGTCATGGGATGGCGCTTGGGATATGGGGTGTGGAAGAGGAGGAAGAGTTCTTCTCTGAGAAGGAACTCTATGCCAAAATAAATTTGGGACACGTAATTCTTTGGGCATTGAAATGGAAGAGTCCATTTCATATTGGACCCTTAATTCCTTCCATTATCTCCATGCGTTTCTTAATTCTTCGTGACATGAGATGCCTCTTGAGATTATGGGTGCAGAAAAGAAGGAAGAGTCTTTCTCTAGCAAGGAGTTTTAACACCACAAATGAATGGGACACCACATATTTGTGTGTTATGGAAAAGTCCATCTTATTATGGACTCTTGGTATTTCTCACGCCATTCCTTTAATCCCACATGCCAAGAGTTGGCGTCTTAATTTTTTTTAGGCAGAGGAAGAGTCCTTCTACTGGTTAATCTCTTTTGTTTCCACACCATCCATTTGGTTTCCATAGAAAAAAATAAATGATACCATGTAAGGATTAAGGGATGCCAAGAGTTGGCATCCCATGGTGTCACCCTTATTTCCTATAAATAGGGGGCGCTACAACCAGGTTTGGTGTGCCATTTTAGGCTGTAGTTAGGTGTGGAAATGAGAGAAAAATGATGAGAAAAATTTGAGAAAATAATAAAGAAAGAGGGAGAGAAAAATGGAAAGAAAGGGATGAGAGAACATGGAAAGCATGAGATACTTGTCCAAAAATCAAATTGTTCATGTGTTGAACATAAAATCTGATTTGTGTATGGTGAGATCTTTTGAAAAAGGATTCCTAAAGAGGTTATAGTGAAGGTCATAAAGACATATAAGCATAGGTGCAACCAGTTCTTACGAAGGATGATCGGCAGCGAGCTTGCGAAGAAGGCTGTAGCACTATGACGAATTAGGAAGGGCCCTGATCAGTCTCGTGTGGATCATTATTGTAGGGCTTCTACTTTAAAGTCTCATGGAGGTCTCAAAATTACTAGATCATGGTCTTCTCATTGGTATATGACCTCTGGTATCTTCCTGATATGTATGTTTTCGATCATTTGATTGTAATCATTAAGGGGTTCCTAGGATTTTGTATTCCGGTGCTCTTGTTTAATTGTTAAACCTTGTTTCAATTATTGAATGCGTGTTAAAATTTTTGAAATCTATATTCTGCTGTGTCATTGAAACCTAACATTGTTAATATTAGAATAACCTGATTGAAAATATTGGTTAATTTTTAAAATTAAGAACGATTCTTAGATTTGTGAGCCAGTCTATGCAAGTGGTTTCAGTTAAATGATTGATATCTAAGATCTGAGTTAGAGGGTCAGAAGCTGACATAATGAACAGTAGAGAGCAAAGATTCTAGTTGAATATTTATACTTATTCCATAATTTACTCTAAGAACTTTTAGATGCAAAAAGACTCCCACTATTTTATCAGATCTCCCACACTCCTCAGATGGAGAAGTGAAAATCCTAACGCGATAACTGGGCTTCTAGTGGGTGCTGCGATCCCATCGATGCCGTGCACATCACCTAATAGTTATTGATAACACGTATATCGATGCATGGACAACTCCTTACCTAGATACTTTTCTAAGCATATTACAGTGATTTGGTCTCTAAGTCATTTGGTTTCACCTACCAGTTATTGCCTACACTCCTAAGTTATGTCAGACCTACCATTCATAAGCAAGTGCAAAGCCGTCATTGGATCCCTCATCTAACAGTTATTGGGCCCAACCTCATCTTTACCCTGGAGCAACTCTTTGCTTATAGAGTGGTTGCGTGTTTCCGATGCAACTGAATCACTATGACCAGCTGAGAATAATCAACGTCGATAGCACGCCTGTATATCTACAATGGTAGAAGACCATTGGACTTAGTATTTATAAAGAGATTTGGATTTAGGTCTCATCTAATCAATCATTATATGACTGATCTAATTGGCATGAGCTAAATCAAATCGTCAAGCAACTATATTTGAGACTCAATCTTCCAAATTGGCCAGATAAGTGAAAATTGGTGGGGTCCCTCCGTTGCTTTCCTTAGACACCAACAAATTGATCAGGTAAGTGAACAGAACCAATTAAATAACTACCTTTCAATTACTTACCTTAGACACTAATTGATTAATTAGTCTGAATAGGTTAGCTTAGTTGAATCAGATTCGAGCCATAGAGCCAAATTAGGTCTTAAGGTTAATTGATTCTATATATGGGTGTTAATCGATTCGATCAACAATAATTATACGATCTTAAGCTCTATTGATCTAACCTTAATCAGCACTTGGCTCAGTTTGATCAGCTACTAAATCGATTTAGATCTATTATGATCAAATCAGAAATCCTAGATGTAATCCAAACACATGACCTAACTTGATTTACCCACGACCAATCCCTCATGCACAAACACTAATTTCAGATCTTAAATCTAAATTTTCAGATCTAAATTCTTTGCATGAAACTTATATTTTGATCTCAAAATAATTTTCAGATCATACATACAAATATATATCATATACATGAATAAAGTTTAGGTCATAGAATAAATTTCAGCCCTAAACATGCTTTCATATATCATATATATGAATCGAAATAGATCTCAAAATTCTTTTCAGATCTAAACAATAAAATATATATCACATATATATTGAAAAAATAGATCTCAAATTTTATTTAATCAAAATTTAATATCATTCTAAGACAACCATACAGCATAACAAGTTATGCCAGAAAAATCTTATGTTAGAACGACATCAAAAACTTTTAGATCTAAAATTTTCTCTATAGATTTTAGATCTAAATCCTAATCTCATGCATATGACGTGGCTCTAATACTACTATTAAGATTTCATGGTTTCATACATATAAATATTTTGAAACAAGTACGTAGTAAAATTTTAAAAATTCAAATTAAATCTAATTTAATCTAAGTATGCATAAGATCAAATCTTAAAATCATACAATAGGATCTACATATGTGAGATAGGATTTAGATAAAAAATAAATAGAAAAAATAAATAAAAAAGATCTAATCTTCATACCTTGGTACGGATCGATGTACACCATGAATTGATGATCATGGATATCTTTCGAAGGTCCCTTGAAGCCTCATAAGTGTCTGACCTCTATAGGTATCTACACGAGACTTCCATCTGATCAGAAGCTTCTTGATCTCACTGAGGTTCCAGCTCCCTTGCAGAGATCACATCTTGATAGTTGAAGATCTTCTTTCTCTCAAGACAATCTTAGAGAAAAAAAAATTTTTTAATCCAAATCTCTATGCTAGAGATGTAAGAATTTTTATCCAACTCTTGGATAAAGAGAAGAGAAAAACTCATATCCAAACTAAGGCAAAAGTGAGAGTGAAGAGGTCCTAACAACCAACCTTTGGTTATTGGTAAGAAGAAGGGATAGAAGCCATCTAACCTCACGCCATGCATCCATATGCCGTGCCCCCTCCCTTTTGATTTTTCATGCATGCTCCTCTCCTTTTGGGCATCTAAAATCTAATCACATCAGCCATCAAACATCCCATATGATGCATGGTTTAAATAGGAGAAGAAGATATGATTTTAGATGAAGAGATAAGAGTCCAAACTCCATTGGACTCTACAATTTCTATGCTGCCCAACACCACATCTTTTTGTGCCAATATAACTCATGGAGAGAAGGGATTTAAGAGAGCTTCTTACATGCTAAATAGGAGAAGAAGGCATGGAATATATGGCATCCAAATCTGGTTGGGCATGGGGCTGGTTTATGCACATAGAAAGGGAGAGTTTTAATGTCATGGGACTCCTCTTTAGGTGACTGATTTAAGTCAATTTAAACTCTAACCAATTCTAATCATATTAAAATTGATTAGACGCAAATAGATTGATATCCTAATCTAATTAAGAGTTCAAACTATTTAGATTAGATGTCACCTAATTAGAGAAGGAATCCTAGTCCTTTTGGACTCTCTCTTGGTGCTTAAGTCAAACTCAATTTAATCCTAGTCCAATTAGAATTTAGTGCATCCATGAAGAGGAGAATTTTTAGTCCAAATAGAAACTCTAACATTCTTAGTTAGATCTGAGTCTAATTAGAAATTAAGTTAAATCCAAACCTTAATCAAATAAGAAATTATCCTTGCATGTAATTTGGTTATCTCATAACCCAATTAGGCTTAATCAAATTAAACCCACATCAAGTCAAATTAAATCTAATTTAATTAGACTGATACAAGCCCATTATTAATCAAATTGAGCCAATTAGTAATCCAATTGCTAATCCTATAACTCACTAACTCTTTAGTGAGTTACTTAATTGTAACTTTTGTATTAGATTAATCGTCAATCAACTTGATAATCAAATCCTTTCACGATTCATAATCGTAATTCAACAATCTGATCAGTCAAAGTCTCTTTGTGTGTGACCCAATAGGTTCTATTATATCTGGTAGTGAGATATATAGTGATCTCTATCACAATATTATCAAAACTCCTTTCAATAGGTTAGAACCATTCCAACTCTGCCCATCAAGAATCATCGATCATCGAGATGATGCTCATGGGTCTCACAATCCATCAGTGACATCTAGCAGTATATAGTGGCAATCCAGCAGAATAAAAGGTGATAAACCTTTAGGTGCAGTTAGTGTATGATACAGTCCCTCTATCATGAGTCCTGACCAGATGGTAGATCATGGATTAATCGTCAAACTCATCATCGGTCATATGATAGATTTAATCAGCTCGTGTCTACATGTGATTCTCATAATTTTTTTTTCATTAATCACACTGCTATGGCCATAGACTTAAGGACTCAGCTTCTTAAATCCTATAGGACTACTCCCTTCTGTTAGGGTCGATATATTCCATCTAGGTACTTACCCACTTCTACAGTGGACCAACTATCGCCAACATCCACTACAAGGACTCATTGAGTCAATATTTATGTGTAGTCAAACTTCAATAGCCACACTACGAGCAGCTGTAGCATCGTAGGTCAAAGAGCCAGTCACACCACTGCAGCATCAAGAAAGTCACTAATGAGTGAGCAGACATCTATGTGATGTCTCGTGTTGGTCTCACTCAGTACTAGTTATTCTCTAACAACCATCTATACTCTCACACTAGTGTCACTACACCGCAGACTCGAAAGAAGTGATCCGTGTACTGGTCTATCTGGATCAATCACCATTCTCATGATGATCTTATGACCAAGAGCAATTTAGAATTAACCATCAATGACATATGTCTCAA
This sequence comes from Elaeis oleifera, assembly GCA_000441515.1. Lineage (NCBI taxonomy): Eukaryota > Viridiplantae > Streptophyta > Magnoliopsida > Arecales > Arecaceae > Elaeis > Elaeis oleifera. Next base: position 11,838 of record KE509843.1, on the reverse strand, counting down.
ATTCTCAACTCTTTGAGAATATATGTCATCATCTTGTTAATTCCGTGGATGATTTTTGGACACATAAAATATGAATGATAATATAAATGCCCATTAAGTATAAATTATGTCTCAGTAATATGATATGTATCAGTCAAGATTGGCTTATAGGACATACATCCAACAATCTCTCACTTGCACTAAAGTCAATCTGTCATATACCAAGCCCCATCTTCTCAAGACAGGCTTTAATCTTCGACTAGCTAAGTGACTTACTAGTGGGTTAACCATATCTCATGTGGTGTTTGCTCTCTGCACCTCTATATATTTCTACTTGAGGTAGTCGCGTATTCTGTTGCTCTATGTACTTGGATATCTGGTGAGACCTAAGCTCTTTAGCAAGGGCTATGGTGCCATTATCTTTGCAGTATAGTGTCATGGTATTTGATGGCATGACATCTATTTCTGTAACAAATATTAGAACCAAAATGCATCCTATACATCTATAGTGTATTAAGCATTCATCAATCGATTACTTGGAATCCTTCCATGATATCGACATGATTACACCTATGATGTAGACATTCTACCATCAACAATAGATATAAAATCTAAATTGGTGTATCTTCCCACTCTTAACTTTGATCCTTCTCCAAATTAAGAACAAATCCTTAGTTTTTCTCAAGCACTTAAGGATATTTTCATAGCAATCCAATGCTCTCAGCCTGGATACCACTGATATCTACTCGTGACGTTCACAGTATTAACTATGTTAGTTCAAGTATATTATATGACATATATCTATACCAAAAGGGGGTAGCAGACCCCTCTCTGAGATTTTTATGTTGAATCCTTTTAGCATCTACTCTCTGTATTTTATCTGTGAAAACACAAGCATCCAATTGTATCTATATCTATAGATCGTTATATTCTCAGAATATTGGACGCTTGCTTCATGTCTTTCATGGAGAATTCTATATACAACTATATTTTAACTGATGTCAGTATTGGACACTCCCATTGATCCTTTTGAAATATATAATTTCTCATTTTTAATCAAATAATTTGATCATATCATCGAAATGAATGTTTCAACTCCAAGATTATGGAAGACTTAGTGATCTCTTATCATAAGAAGTGAAATCCAAAAGCTACTCTACATAAAAATTTTCAAAAGATATCTAGTCAGAAAAGCTATTTCACATCTTTTTCTTGAAGTTGATGTTCAACATCGCCTTGTTGTAGGTTTTGGGATCATCTTCATGTTCTCTATCTCCCATGAGAATAATTTTTCTCTACATCCTCTATTAAGCATACCTAAATATCTTTTGAGAGGATAAGAGATCCTACTATATGTATGAGGTGGAGTAGGAATATATATATACTGGCTCATCATGAATAGGTTCTTTAGGTCCTATACCTTGCTGCTCTTTAGAGATGCTCTCTTCGAGCTTAACTTTCCTCTCACTGCTTCATCTTGGTTAAATAATTTTTCACGAAGATAGCATGATAGGTCACAATCATATTATGATCCTTTTAGAAGAAAGTAATATCCCAAACTCTTTTAGGATGAGCTTTATAGATCTATCCTCTAACATATCCACCTGCTGTCTTTGACACAGACTGGACATCCTTGAATCTTGAAATAATCAAGATTCAGTTCTTACCATGCTATATCTCATACGATGTTGTAGGAACAAATTTAGAGAGAACCAAATTCTATAGAAATAAAGCATGTCCTTAAAGAAATAAATCAGTGAAGTTCATCATAGGTTGGATCATATCTCATACAGTCCCATGACTCTTCTTAATTATCTCGTTGAGCTGAGATGTACTAAGAGGGATCCAATATGAAACTATGCCATTTTATAAGATGATTGAGAAATTTTTTTTTTATATTGTATCTTCGATCTGATCGAAGTATCTATAAAATTTTCAATTTGCTTCTCTACTTTAAATCTGAATTCTTTAAATCTTTCAAAATTTTTAGATTTGTATCTCATATACTTATCCATACCATGACTGATCATCGATAAAGGTAACGAAGTAGAGACAACTCCTTTTGTTAGCACATTAAATGGGCTACACACATCAAATGTGTACTAGGATAAGTATCTCAGTAATCTTTTTCTTTTGTCCCACAAGAGTAGTTTGGTCATTTTTTTCTCAAAGAGATGATGCACAAACTAGATGTGACTCAATAGTCAATGAGCCCAAAAGTCTATATCTCTCCAGTTTGTTAATCATTTCTTTCCTATACGATCTAGCCCAAGGTTTCACATATACTTGAGGTTTATCTCAACTCTGAATCTCTCAGATCTAATGACATCCACTGCTTGCTCAATTAAGTTTACAGATGCATCACCATGCAAATGATAGAGACTGTCTCTAAATCCAAATGATAATCACAAGGACAGATACCCATGACCACAGCAGCAACTCTTGCCCTATTGCTAATTTCAAGGGTTACTTCCTTAGCCCTCTACCTTCCCACAGACTCTATATAAAAGTACTAGAGTCTAAAACTCAATTGGGAGAAGAGAAAATCATAAGGATAGTATTGAGCAACATTGTCATACCTGCTCAAGATGTGTCCATATTTTTTTAGGCTCTCTATGTATATACCTTTGAATTTTTCAAGATTCTTTTCTTAACAACAATTTGACCAATTCAGATAAGATATCAAAAAGGTCATTCATATGGTAGTTTACTATAAACTATCCATATAAACTAAAAGAGATTGCAGGATCAAATTTTACATGTAATTCCTCATGCATGGTCATATTGAGCCTTTTAAGCTCTTTAATGTCCTTGATCATCATCAAATAACGATCATAGAATGGCTGCCCATCATGCATCTTATGCGCTGTGCGACTCTGATAATCTTACAATACTTGTAGATGAATCAATATATCATTGGTAGTGAACATGTGCTCATACATATGTTGGAGTTTAACTAACATGGACTTCAACATATAGCACCTATCTTTATTATTATTGTCCATCCACTCATCAAGTATAGCTCATTGACTTTGGATTAGATAGGCTGTTAACATTAGAATAACTTGGTTGAGAATATTATTTAATTTTTAAATTAAGAATGATTCTTAAACTTGTGAGCCAGTTTATGAAATTGGTTTTGATTAAACGGTTGATATTTAGAATCTGAGCTAGAGGGTTGGAAGCTGACACAATAAACAGCAGAGAGCAAAGATCTAGTTGAATGTTTGTACTTATTTCATAATTACTTTAGAACTTTTAGATGCAAAAGACTCACTATTTATCAGATCTCCCACACTCTCCGGGTGGAGAAACAAAATTTTAATGCGATAACTAAATTTCTAGGGATGCTGCGGTCCCACCAATACCGTGAACTCATCTAACAGTTATTGGTAACATGCACACCGATGCATAGACAACTCTTAGTTTAGATGCTTCTCTAAGCATGTTGCAGTGACTTGATCTTTAAGTCATGTGGGCTCACCTAACAGTTATTGCCTACACTCTTAAGTTAAGTCAGACCCATTGTTCATAAGTAGGTGCAAAACCATTATTGGATCCCTTACCTAATAGTTATTGGGCCCAACCCAATCTTTACCCTGGAGTAACTCTTTGCTTGTAGAGTGGTTGTGTGTTTCTGATGCAACTGAACCACTGTGACCAACCGAGAATAATCAACATCAGTAGCATGCCCGCACATCTACAATGGTGGAAGACCATTGAATTTAATTTTTATGGAGAGATTTGGTTTTAGATCTCATTTAATTAGTCATCATATGACTGATCTAATTGGCATGGGCTAAATCAAACTGCCAAGCAACTATATTTGAGACTCAATCTTTCAAATTGACTAGGTAAGTGAAGATTGATGGGGATCCCTCCGTTGCTTTTTTTAGACACTAACAAATTGACCTGACCAGCAAATAGAACCAATTAAATAACCACCTTCAATTACTTGCCTTACACACCAATTGGTTAATTGGTCTGAATAGGTTAGCTTAGTTGAATCAGATTCAAGTCATAGAGCTGAATTAGTTCCTTAGGTTAATTGATTCTACATATGGATGTCAATCGATTCGATCAACAATAATTGTATGATCTTAAGCTCTATTGACCCAATCTTAATCAATACTTGACTCAATTTAATCACTTGCTAAATCGATTTAGGCCCATTATGATCAAATCAGAAACTCTTGATGTAATCTAATCACATGACCTAACTTGATCTACCCATGACCAATCCCTCATGCACAAACACTAATTTCAGATCTTAAATCTAAATTTTAGGTCTAAATTCTTCACATAAAAAGTATATTTTGATCTCGAAATAATTTTTACAACATACATACAAATATATATCATATACATGAATAAAGTTTAGGTCATAGAAATAAATTATAGCCCTAAACATGCTTTCATATATCATATATATGAATCAAAATAGATTACGAAACTCTTTTCAGATCTAAATAATAAAATATATATCACATATATGCTAAAAAATAGATCTAAAATTTATTTAATTAAAATTTAATATCATTCTAGAATAATCATACAGTATAACAAGTTATGTCAGGACAACTTTATGTCAGAACGACATCAAAAATCTTTAGATCTAAAATTTTCTTTACAGATTTCAGATCTAAATCTTAATCTCATGCATATGATGTGGCTTTGATACCACTATTGAGATTTCATGATTTCATACATGCAAATATTTTGAAACAAGTACATAATAAAAAATTTAAAAATTTAGATTAAATCTAATTTAATTTAAGTATGTATAAGATCAAATCTTTAAACTATACAACATGATCTACATATGTAAGATAGGATTCAGATACAGAAATCAAATAGAAAAAATAAATAGAGAAGATCTAATCTTTATACCCTGGCACGGATCGATCTACACTGTGAACTAATGATCATGGATAGTTTTTGAAGGTCCCTTAAAGTTGCATGTGTCCGCCCTCTATGGGTACCCACACAAGACTTCGATCTAATCAAAAGCTTCTTGATCTCATCGGGGTGCTGGCTCCCTTATAGAGATTGCATCTTGATGGTTGAAAATTTTTTTTCTCTCAAGACAATCTTAGAGAAGAAGAAGAAATAAAAGATGATGATCTCTATGCTGGAGATCATAAGAAGAATCCTTTCTTCTATTTTCTTCCTAAATTCATGCACCAAATCTCTATGCTAGAGATGTAAGAATTTTTATCCAACTCTTGGACAAAGAGGAGAGAAAAACTCATGTCCAAACTA